>JAVQJG010283501.1:0-49881 GCA_036024015.1 Craterocephalus amniculus | reverse complement strand
CTGTATCACTACTGCAAGAAGTGCTGCTGGATCAAATAAACATATAAGAATAAATTGTAGGCTGCAAGTGTCAATGATTTTTTTAAACATATATTTTTTTATTTTCAATTTAAACAAATGTCTGGTAGCCTACATAGAAACGGTGGGATGATGCAGAGGGCGTTTATTGTTGGATTAATAATTTTCGATGGATATCGAATCTGTCTGCACAGCATACAACTCATTTTTACCTGCAGCCAAACAATGTAATGTAGTCACAATGTGATCTTCAGTGTTAATGGTGATTTCTGTTCATCTGTAAGTGCAGATGCACGCCATCAGAATATTTCCTCTTTGGTTTACTCTTAACATGTTAGGAGTCCTCCCGCGGACTCCCAACTACTTTTAGCGCTAAAATGCTTTGTGAAATACTCTTAGGCGAACTCCTAAAGTTAAGACCGACACACCCACTTTTTCTAGGAGTTACTCCTAAATCAGCCCGTTAGGAGCTACTTTTAGCCCCAAGATTCTTTGTGAAAACGGGCCCTGACCTTTAGCTGTGCTGCATTGTTCAGATAGTTGGTCAATGAGGGCTCTCACAGAAAGTGGAAGACAATGGCTGAGTGATGGCTGATGTAAGATTGTATCAGCCAAAGAGAAGCAGCAAAAAAAAGATGTTCTGCAGAAACTGGTAAGTTGAAAAGAGCTGAACGAGTCTAGCATCAAAATTCCTCGACTTGTTGCATGCTCACCAACAGTGATTATTGGCTAACAATGAACACATAGAAAGCAAACTGTCTATGAATCACCTTTCTCATTCACAGACGTTATACACATACAGTATCACACCCTCCTCATTAATCAGGACTGGACTCACTCAGCTCCTCTGATTCTGATATGATCGTTCCTCTGTTTTCTGTCACTGCATGCCATTGAAATACACGTCTAAACTTGAATTTCCCCCCTGAGACGAACTACAGTTTAGATATTCAGATAACAGGTGTTTGCAGGGGACTATGAAACTGACTGAGTTGATAAGCTGTTTGCTTGAAGATATGATAAAATATTGTTACGTACTGCTTAGAGGACGTGAAAGTGTGTGGGGTGAGAGTATACGACTGAGACAAAGCTTTGGTAAGAACCACACTTAATTGATGATATTCTTAATAGTCATCTGACAAGCTTATACTGTAATGTCACTAAATATGCATTAATCTCCCGTAGACTGGATTACTGTAACAGCCTTCTACAAGGACACCCTAAAAATAGAAACATCTGCAGCTCATCCAGATGCTGCTGGTAGAGTTTTAACCAGGACTAAGAGATCTGAACACGTCACACCTGTTTAGAAATCTTTACACTGGTTCTTAGTCAGTCACAGAATAGACTTTAAAACCCAGCCAGTCCAAAAATCCCAGAATGGTTTCAGTACAGAATAAATCTGTGATACTTTCAAATATAAAACTACAGGAGGCCTTAGATCGAAAGACTCTAGTCCCAACCAGAGTTGAGACTAAATGTAGAGAAGCAGCTCTTTTAGCTGTAATGCGGCAAACAAGTGGAAGAAACTGCCTGTAGAGATTACATTTTCACCAAATTTCAACACTTTGGGATGTTTGAAACTTGTTGATTCCTTATACTATTTTTAATGCTTTTTGCTCATCTGTAATGCTTTTGATAATCTAAGTAAAGCAATTTGAATTCTCCTGTACAGAAAATGTACTGATAAACGTGCCTCAACTTAATGCAAATCTGCTGAAAAGCAACACTTCAAATGGAAAGAAAATTTCAGACTTTGCAAATTTGAAAACTTTGTCTTTTCAAGTAGTTCTTCACTAAAATGCATCACTTTCAAGTGTGCACATGAATGGGTCTCATCTATCATTAATCCAGTTCCCAGGCCTCTTCAATCTCATTCAAAGTCCCTGCCAACCCCTGAGAGGTATGGGAGTTTATGGACAGGTTGTTATTCCCTCTAAGACAGAGAAAAGAGTAAAACCACCAAGGTCACTCACAGTCACTCCTAAAGTAAATCTACAATCACCAGTATAACATATATTTTTGGATTATAGGAGGAAGCTGGTGTACATAGAGAGAACCCAAACTTGTTATGGAGAGAACTTGTCACATAATGTCACACTTTAAAACTACAAACTGGCTTGGCCTTCATATATTATGCTCTATGTGACAATATCACCAAAAGTAAAAACAGACGTGTTTTTGTTGAATTAAAATAGTCAAATAAGAATAAATTCTCACATGATGTTTAAACATTAAAGTAAATGGATTAAATAATCTTTTTTGCATTTAAGAGAGATGAAAAGACATTAATTTCTGCGTCAGTTTATGGTTAATTTAAAAAAATAGATTCACTTTACTCAAAACCCTGTTACATACATTTTTATGCTAGTTTTCTGCCCCCTGGTGGATATATTTTGCACTACAATACATACAACCACACTGTAATGATAGTACAAATGCTCATCACTCGTTTATTATGTCTGGCGATTATTTCTTATTCAGGATTCACTTTGTTAAAAAATAGCTCAGAGAACAGCTGACAAGCCACAGAAATGGCTTAACTAATGTATATAATAAGAAAATAAGCAATACATGTTACATAGTTTTACGCATGCAAACAAATATTAACTTCAACATCAAGACTATGAACAAGATGCAACAAAAGTTTCTGGAAGAGCCAGGCGGTCTTCTGTTTGGGTTTATAGAGTCTTCTTGTCATTTCAGTCTGGTTGCAATCAGTTGGTCTTATCAGGCTACAAGTATTAGTCATGGATGTTTTGAACCATGAAGTCGAAATATTTATTGAATAGCTGCAGCCTAGAGGAAGACATCTACAGACGTTGCTGTTTGATAACTAACAACCAGTAGTTTGCAGACTTTACAACAGTCTTTGTCATGAGGATCTTATGAAAAGTCAAGTTCTGAACTCTGGTGTCTTTTTTTTTCTTTTTAAATCTTTCCTAACTTAACTATAATTATTCAGATTTCCTGGTTGTCAGTATTTTGTCGAAATGTAAAATTTTCTTTAATAAAAGTGGGATGGCCGTGGTTATGGTCTGTTTTCTTCACACCTCCTTCTCTTTTCTTCAGCTTTTAACGGGTTGCAGCCCCACATTTCAATACAGTGGCTTGTTGTGGTTTTAGATGTCTTAAATCTTATTTAAATGGACAAATTCAACAGGTTTTTGTGAATGGGTCCAAAAACATGAGCTCAAATACTCTTCTCAGAGCTGTGTGCTGTTCCCCTTTCTCTTCATCATGTACGCAGACAAATCTCTGATGACACCACTCTACTGACTTTACTTCATGGACAGAGGAGGGCCATGCCGAAGCTTCATCAAAAAAATAATAACTTGGACTGAACAAAATAAATAATCTGATTTCAGAAACAGTTCTACCCTTTTACAACGCAACATCATTTAATGTGTAAAGGTTGTTATTGAGTCAGACTGAAGCTTAGAACAGCCTAAACAACATTAAAATGTTTCCAGCTGACAAGGTTTGGGAGTGTAGAAAACAACTTGGTATGAAGCAGAGTGTACAGTATCATTCATCAACCCGATCATGCTCGAGTTTCTTCATATGTTCTCTGGTGGGTCCTGTCCTGCCATAAAACAAATAGACTCAGCAAAAAAACGGAAGGAAATTTGGAAAACATGTTTATTTCCCTTTCATGTACATGGAAATATGGGATAGTATGATATTAGGCAGAATGTAAATGAAACCCTCTGTGAAACACTGTTCTCAGCCACAAGTTAGTTTTCCATTTCAATATCAATTTATTATCACTATTATACCCTTTTTTCTTGCATTGAATATAAATCTGTTCATGTATGTTAAGAGTGTGTAGAATCTTTTTGTATTCGACCTCTGCTCTTTGTCTTCAACTAATGTAAATTAGTCCTGAAAATAATTTACAATCATCCACATTTGCAATTAAAACCATTTGTGTGATGAGCAGGAGAGGTGAGTATGTAGGTTTTTTTCTCTCGCCAAGCTACTTCTTCTGCTATTGACTTATGTTTGGTGTTGTTTATTGGATCGGATGATTGAAGTCTATAGTAATATGACATATTAGCAAATTCACATTTTATTAACTTACAGTAACATCCAGGAGCATCAGTAGCAGGGTGAAGAAGCACACACACAACAGCCTGGCACCTCACACACAGTTTTTGGGTTGGCATCACAAATTTTTCTGACATCAGCCAGTGTGGTTTTACTGGCTCTGATAAAGCTGCTCTGTGGTAGCGAGTCTAGTTGCCATTCTGTAGGAGAGTTGAGTCCCAGACAAGGAGATATGGCATTGCGGCTAGATGCAGAATCTCATCTTGTACTAACAAAGCTTGTTTTTCCAGTGAAGCAGATTCTTCGCCACATCCTCCACTAAACGCTGTAGCTCCATCAGTGCACCAATCAGCACAGCGTTCTCCACATCTTCTCCAAACTTTGACCCCGACATCTGCAGCAGTTCCATGCTCACACATGCTGCTAATCAGGCATCAAACTGTGTTTGTTTTCAATTATTTTAATTTTTGGATTAATCTGAGTTTGCCTTATGTTCATTTTTTCGGTGATGATTACATCCATGCCAAAGCTGTTGGGCACATTTCTGACAGTTCTGTCAGAAACTGTTTTTATTGAAGGCTTGTGTGTAAATGCTGTCAAACTCAAATGTCCTTAGGAATCAATAAAGTTATCTAAATGCATTAAATTAAATATAATGGTCATATTTACAGTGATTCACATTAAACTTAGTGTGGCTGGAAACGTTAAAACATAAAAAAACACAAGTTCATCTTTTTATAATCAATAACCATAAGAAATAATTGGTTGTCATTTAACTTTATTTGGAGTGTCGGTATTGTAAATCTCTATATGGTTTTGTTTAATCAAAAAAAAAAATGTTGGATAAACTTCAGGTTTACCCAAGTGACTGAGAACTTACAAACCTTAAGAGAAAATTTGGGAAAATCTGATAAAGCAAGATGAAAGTTCCCTTTTCATTTCTATCAAAATTAAATCCCAACATTTTTCAGAAAACAGCAAATTTCGTTTAAATGAGCAAAAACATTTCAGAAGCATTTACAACATATGATCCCAGTGCAAAGTCAAAAACAATCTGACAGGTTTACTTCACAAGTTTCACTGAAGTCCAGCCATGACTCCTTATTGTCTCATCCTTTCTCATTCCTCACCAGTTTTCTGACCTGTCTGATAGTCCCTGACCTGTGTAACCATTCTGGCCGACTACAAGGAGTCACAATTGTTCGCATTGTGTTCACTGAGGACACCACTGAATTTTACACATATCATGGTTTGCCTGTAACAACTATACTCATCTTGTGAATACATGTCCATAAAAAATGGGACCAAGTAGCTTAAATAATAATAATAATAATGATTTTTTTTTAAAGCAAGCTTGTTTAAGTTAACAAATAAGTCAACTTAAATACGTTCCACGTACCACTTTGGATGCACTTTTGTTTTTAAATAACACCTTGAAGCAAAATTGAGAATAAGATATCAAAAAAAATATATCAATAAAATGCTAAGAAACATGGTTGAATAATTCTGGAGCAAGTTGTGCATTTTTTTCTCACTTTGACCAATAAGTAATAATGACTAGACATTTACTTAGTACCTTCAGTATGCACATTAGCCCTTATCATGCTCTCCATTAGTCAAGGACCATCTTTTGGTTGTCTAAATCGGGGAATAGAGGACAAAGTACCTTTGCCCTTACCCTTTGAATAACTCTGTTAATATTATCCCTATTATAAACTCTGCTTACACACACAGAAAGCAAATGTTAAAATACTAAAAATCAAGATTTTCAGAACGACACATGAAAAAATGCAAAGTTTGCCATATTTACACTATAAATTCAACTGTACAAGTGTGCAGAGTAAAAGAGCAACTTTGTACAGTGACTGCACTGCAGGGAAAAAGCAATCGAAATAAAATATGAAACTCAGAGCTACGGCTGGGCAGCAACCTGTAGAAATTATACCTCACTAAATGCATGGTGATACATGATAATTTGGTATTTTCTATTACAATATTAACACTGCTGTAAAACACAGATTGTGTTTGTTCTACTGTCAAACACCATGAATAGTTACATGTAATCTCTGTTTCCTGTTCTCCAACGATCTGTCAGAATCTGTATTTACTGTAAATAAAGAGTTTCTTTTTCTCTCATCAGAAAGCACTGTGTTAAAAAGTGTGACCTAAACACTGTTTCTACTAAAGTTTAGCCAGCCATGGTTGAGTTTACATGTGACAAGTTATCCAATTTCAAAACCATGTCTGCTTTTCTACTCAGGTGGTGTTTTCCATGACATGGTACAGTACAGTACAGCAGGGGACTTCCATGTTTAATTTTCCATCAAAAACAGAATCCCCACAATATGGGAAGGAGCAGATGTTTGTCATAACACAGAACTTCCCTATGTGTTTTTATTATAAAGAATTGTAATAGCAAACACTTTTCACCAAAGAAGCCAAACAGTGAGTATGTAAGAGTATTACTTGTTTTTTTAACTAGATTAGTTAGAGAAAAGTTTAAAAAATGTCAGAATATTTTTTGGGAGAAACCAGATCAATGTTATTTCATACAATTTTTTTGACAACATACTCATATATATTGGTCATGCAACAAATATGCAATCCAATGAGATATCCATGTCTTATAAAATAAATTTAACAATGGACTTTCAAACAAAAGTAGAGAGCTAAGATGTAAGTTAATAAATGCTGAAGCTGTAAAGATGCTGTTGCTTCCACCCACGGGTGTACAGGTGATAGCTTGATTTGACCATTTAGTGGTCTGCAGTGTTTCCACATCATCATAACATTACTTAAGTTTACTTGAAACCTCAGCCTAGGTACTGTAATAGTAAGAAAGTAATTTACTTTTAAATGGCACTACAATGAAATACCACAACTATGCCATGTAATGGAAAAAAGGTCATTATTTCACATGCAGGGCTAGTTGACAGGCAGCAGATCGAGGTGGAGAAGGAAAAGCGAGCACTCGGGTCTATCATGATGACACCTCATTATTCAACCAGGGATTGTCCAACATATTGCTACATGTAAACTCAAGTTCTTTCTTAAAAAAGACACTTGGACAAAATTTCCAAACTAAAACAATAAGGAAAAGTTTTAAGTAACTGCAACTGGAGTAGCTGTCAAATACAGAAGGAAAGGAAGATGGATGAGTGAAGCATGATGTCAAATCTTCATAAAACTGTTGTCTGATTTTATATCTTTTTTTTATAAAACGGAAAAAACAACATAAATAAGAAGTTGGTATACTGCCCAGCCCTAATCAAAGCTAAATGGGTTTATGGCTGGAGGAGGAAGAAACACAGAAATGAGCATTTGGCTCCAGTGTGCACTGCCGGCTTTCACTAAAGACACATTGGTTGTTGTTTTCAACCTGCACTGTTTTTTATACATCCTCTTCTGTACACAGTGGGAAGGTTTCTAGTACATTCATCTGATGCCAAAACAAGTTTGGTGTTTTAAGCTATTGATCAATTAACATAACCCAGCCATGACTAACATAGAAAATGCTTCACCTTGTATAAACAGTTAACACAGACAGGCAATTACTTATCAACAGTTTAACACTAAGGGTAACTGTGTCTTTCAAGTAGCAGTAACTTCAGCTCATTGTTTCTGTGGAAACCCTGACAGATGTATCATATACAACTGACAGATCTCACACATACAATGATGACATTCATTATATTTTTGATTATTTTTTAAAGGGATACTGTGTAACTTTTGACCTTAATATTAACCTAATGTGAGTTGACACGGATGATTTCTGGGCTCACTGTACAGTGTTTGACGTGTTTTCGGCGCTCTGAGGGGGCTGAACTCTTCAGAAATCAGACGTAACTTTGCA
This sequence comes from Craterocephalus amniculus, assembly GCA_036024015.1. NCBI lineage: Eukaryota > Metazoa > Chordata > Actinopteri > Atheriniformes > Atherinidae > Craterocephalus > Craterocephalus amniculus. The sequence goes on along the minus strand of JAVQJG010283501.1, from coordinate 41,960 downwards.
GTAGCAGATCCGGCACTCACTGGATCATGTGACCTGGAGCCCCTCTATAAACACAACAGGGCTCTGTGCTGTGCTACGTTTTCCTCCTATGAAATCTAAAGTTTGTCATGGCTGAATGAAATGAGATGATGAAAACGGTGTCGGAGGAGGCCAGAAAGAGAAAATGTAAAAGGGATCACTCCAGAGGTGCCTGTCGTGCAGACATACCAAAACGTGATGTACTTTTCCAGCAGCATCTAACATAACATAACTCCCTGAACCTTTTGCAAAAGTGATGCAGGTTTTCATGCAATAAATGCATTTCCTATAATTCATGTAAATATAAAAAAAGTAACAGAAATATTAGTAACTGGCTGGTTTTCATAAGCTGTAATGTCCCATAACCTAAGCGCTAAAGCTGAAGATTTCATAAGGGAGCCCGATTCTTCAAAGAGGAAAAATTCTTTAAGAACTTCCCCTTGGCTCCCCCTGGTGGCCAAAAGTTACACAGTAGCCTTTTAAGTGGCCATTTTTACAGCTCACATGGTTAGAGGTGCCTGAGATTCGGCTGGGCTGGAGGAATTCATCTGAAGTGCGATTGTCTGCTCAGGCATGAGGTTCAGATGAGATCTGCAGAAAAGGTTTGGTCGACAGCATAAAATGTGAGGAGTGTGTGTAAGGTCTGACAACCCCCTGTTGACACACAAATGGAGCCACCCTGAGCTATCAAGTCCATTAACAGGACCAATCTCAAATAGTCTAAAACCCTGTTCACCCAGCTAGAGCACAACCTTCGCCACTGATCAGTGCTCTAATCTGGATCATGGAGTTAAGAGACAAAGTCCTACAATAGTGCAAACACTGCTGTCTTTTTGAAGACACACCCGGTTCGTTGTTGAGGCTGACACTGGATGGAGTGATTTAGAGCGATTGTTGGAGTGTTGGCAGGTTCTTGTCCATCCAAAGCTGGTTCAGCCTGATGGTTTCCAAAGCTTCCTGCACACTCCTCATCTGAGAGCCACGCTCCTGCAGACTGGAGAAGAAAGTCTTCACCTGAAAATGACACACACAAAAATGTTTACATCTCTACCCAAAAACAAATGCGCAAACCCTCAAAATACAACGCAGCATGAATGTATAACTTATAATAACTTGAAAACTGTACTTGTTCAATGTGAGCCTGTGTGGAGAACTGCGAGGTAACAGACTTGATGATTGTTTGGATTGCAAAAGAGCCCACACGGAACCTGCATCCAGACACACAAACACTGTGTTGTGCTTTGTCTTTCACATTTTATGCAAATACAATTTTAAAATGATTGTCAGGGGTACCTTATTATAAAGCTCATACTTACTTTTCAATTAGGCGATCCCAGTTAACTTGGATGAAATCCCAGGCAAACAAATGGCCAGCAAAGCCTTTACATACAGTGTTGATAACCAAAGGCAACTCCTGTGTCTGGATGATATTCCCCTCCAGACCCGCCTTAAGAATCCTGGAAAGATCATATCAAGTGTTGGTATGGTTTTAACTCAGTGTGCCAGCAGTAAACTCTGGGCAAGCACATGGTTTGTCATGGTTTTTTGCAATTTTATTCACTGTAATATGCGAAAATTTAAAAAGACAATATTCAACATCAAACTTTGCAAATGTAAGTTAAGGTTAAATCCACTCATTTTTCAGCTATAAAATGTCCCATCCGTCCAACTTTAAACAGAGGATATGAAAATAACTCAAAGACAACAAAGGAGAAGAAAAACTAAAACAAAAAAGAGCACTGGACAAGGTTAAACTCTGGGTATTTGCAAAACAAAAACAACAGAACTGTCAAATTCGTTGCTAGTAAAGTGCAAATGTATATGTATCATGTTCTGAACTGGGAAATCCTGTATCAGTAATCTATCAACAGCACCCAATTTAAGGACAAGCCAAAGCATAATTCAGAGGAAATTAACCTGGGAGGACTAAGCTTTTCTGAGACACACAAAAACACACAAACACTTACCACACAATACGTCTTGTGTCCTGAGTCGATGCTAGACCCTGCAGAATTTTCCGCTTCTCTGAATCATAGGTGGCAATTGTATACATGGTGAGCAAATCTGGCCAGTGTTCATCTGACTGACCGGCCACTGTGAAAACAACTTGCTGCAGATCACCAGGAATCCTACAGAAGCACATATATACAGTAGAAGGAAAGATTTAAAAAATAGTTAGGTTACAAGCAGTTATAGTATCCCTCCAAAATCTCAAAGTCAGGTACTCATTCATTTAAGTCTCATCAAACCATTTTAAAAAGTATGTGAAAAGAGAACTCTGAACTAGAAGACTCATCCTGCCACCACAATGACCCAATCAGACAACATCTTTGCATCTTTCTCTTACCGTAAGGTGCCGTTGGATTCAGCATACTGTTTAAAGAGCAATTTTGCATTCTGGTTGCAGTTTTCTTTGTTTAGACCACAGGCAGTCTCCAGAAGAGCTGAACGCAGTTCCTGTTTGGACACGCTTTCCTCGTCTGACCATGTTATGTTGTCCATCAGAGAGCCAAAATGCCACAGGATGTAATTCTGTTGGAATAAAGTAAAAAAACCATCAGAAATACATTAGTAAAAAGGCACTCTTCCCTTAAAACTTCCCTTATAATCTGTCATCATTCTTCTTATAGACTAATGATATTAACTTTAACTTCCTATAAAAAACAAAAATGACTAAATGCCTACAAACTTTTAAACTCAAATTATATCAGTGTAATAACACTTTGTGTTCTTCAGTTATTCGAGAAAATAAGCAGTTCCTAAATCCAGTAGCTGATTTGAAAGTAAAATATAAATCTAATTAAATTAAATAACAAACAGTAACATTTTGATACACAAATATAAAAATCAATTAATAAAAACAAACAATATCAGTTATTTAGATGTAGGTATGACACAATATGTGGTGGTGGGATGTGATTTTAGCTCAGATTTAAGGTGTAGACATGGGTCAAATGCTCAATGAAAAGTTCCTGAGTCTGACACAAAGCTTTAAAAGCTTCGTTAATCACTCTCGCCACCTTTATCTGCAGAAGTATTTCTGGACAGTTAAACTGCAACCAGCCACATGAAAAGATGCTGTGTGCCAAGATGGCCGATTCTTGTAAGTAATCTAAATATTACATATCTGATACAATTAAATAACTCCTCATTAACGCATGACTCACATGCAGCTCGTATGATGTTATTTCCCATAATGTATGTTTGGGGTTGTTGATGTACACCTGTGTGTATTTATGTACATTACCTTCATGCGGGCTACAAGACCAGACTCCTGTCTTTTATCAAGCAGCCTGTAGATATTATTGAGCTGCAGCAGAGCTTCTGTTATTGGTGAAGTCTCAGTTTCATTGCACGTATAGTTCAACAAGCTGAGGACTTGAAGGAAGGATACACGTCCCAGTCTATTGACCACAAAAGACAATGAGAAAAAGAAAATAATTTACGTTATTCACAGAATTTTGTTCATAAAGATATAGAAAAACGAGATTAGGCTGTCTTCTTTCTACCTGGAGAGTGCGAAGATGTTATGTATCAGCGAAGCGCGGTCTTCAGGCGTAAGAACACTGATGTTTTTCATCAAAGCATTAGTTAGAGCAGTCCAGCCCTCCTCTCCGTAGTGGACGATGTAGAAGCCTGTGTTCCTGTAGTTCATCTTGAGCCATTTCACACTGTCCGGCACCTTCAGAGTGGCTGAACACAGACACAGAACCAGCATTTCGACACAGAATCTAAAACACTTCTATTTGATGTGTAAGGTCATATTTTGTATTTTACCTGACTTGGACTTCAGAGGGAACACCTGTCTGCATTCAGGGGCCAAGCTACAGCTGTCATTTACGTAAGTCACTGGAATATTCCACAAGCTAGATGGAGCAAACAGCATAGTTAGATTGGAGTTGCATTTTTATGATCTTTGGATATGGCGTACAACTGACCTGGAGGTACGTGTGGTATTGTCAGATGTAAGCAGGAAGTGCTCCTGTGTCAGTGTCACCTGACCTCCCTTGCGGCTTACAGTAACCAAAGGGAAGCCCTTCTGTGATGTCCACGAAGTCATCATCTCTGATATATTATGTTGAGGTGTGGAGACGTCGACCTGCAGACAGGAAGATAATACAGCCTCTGTGATCAGACGCCATGTTTTCTGTTTTTTCAACACGAAAAATGTTTTCACCTGAAACACAGCAGGTATGTCATGGAAATATGTGGTAAAAATGAAAATCTAAAATATACCTCTGTCAATGAAGAATGCAAAATAAGAAAAATAAGTCTGATATACTAACCCTAAACACTCCATGGCCAGTCAGTGTGTTTGTTGCGGTTAGCTGGACCAGAATACAAATTTACAAACTTCACTTCAATCGTGGATAGCTGGTTAGAAACCTAATGTCATAATATGTATTACTTATGTGTCACGTCATTAGGAGGGGAGTTTTTTTGGTTTTGTACTTTGTGCAACACAACGAATAACTTGTTAATGTCTTTTATATGTTTAGTAATACTATTTTGTTGTATTGTTTGGACTGTACTGTTGTTTTTATGGTGCTCTGACTAAAAAACTTTGACCTATAGTATTGAAAAAGGTATTAATGCACCATCCATAGTGATGGTAGACCTAATTAAATCTGGATGTTACCATGAAGAATACCTGAGAAACTTTATTCACACGGTTGGCTATCAGACTACCAGGAAAGACAGTCAACACAAATATCACAGTTAATGAAGCATTTATGAAAAAGTCCAGAAAACAACACACCTGTGTGAGGCTGTTCCACAGGTCATTGGTTTCTGTATTTAACCCTTTAAACTGCGTTAGGTATTGGATGATGCCCTTTCTAAACTGACTCTCTGGTAAGGAAGCATTCAGCATCAGGAGAATGGATGCACCCTGGAAAACAGAGAGACAAAGCATCTGAGATTAGACCAAAAACAGAGCAATGATGACACTTGTGTTTCATTCCCTCCTGACTGCTAGTGGTTTTAAAGAAGGTGGCAATATGACAATAAAGTCCCAGAGTGCATGGTGTAGGCCACCACAGCTATAAACAGGGCATGACAGCCTAAACCTCGTCTTCCAGATGACTGGTAGTCATCCGAGAATTCACCAATTACCTACGTAATTTCCGTTATAGCTGACTGAAGACCAGTATAGAAATGTCTCATCTGGTAAACAACTTGAGAAGTGAAGTAAAAAAAAGTTCAGCATCTATTAAAAAGTGCACCTTTTCATAAGAGACTGAGTCAAACATCTCTTCCACTTGCTCTGGCGTATCGACCTCTGTTGACACAGCGTGTGAGGAGTTCAGGGCATCTTTGTCCATGGCTCTGAACCGCACTGCTAAAAATAAATTACCCTGCAAACACACACAAGGGACTTATTGTAATAACACAAATGTTTCCGCCTATAAAAAAAAAACACAAGAGATTTTTTAAGATGTTTTATGGATTAGAAGCTTGAACTTACAATGTCAAGCTTGGGCAACACCATCTGTAGTGACATATACTGCATGTAGGTGGCAAAGCCTTCGTTGAGCCACAGGTCGTTCCACCAGCTCATAGTTACCAGGTTTCCAAACCACTGCAACACAGCACCAGAGATGTATCAGCGCTCTGAACATCATCTCTGTTCCTGCTCTATTCACAAATGCAAAGGGCGAAAAGCTACCTGATGTGCCAGCTCATGTGCTATCACAGAAGCAACAACTTGTTTTTCCAGAGGGGAAGACTCGTTCCCCACCAGCAGGGTGGTCTCCCGAAATGTGATGAGGCCCCAGTTTTCCATGGCTCCTGCTAGGAAGTCAGGGATTGCTACCAAATCTGACAAAAAGAAACCAAAGATATCCTTTAGACTTGTGTATAAAGTATCATTTGTAAAAAGCATGTAAAGTGTACGGGTATGCATGTGTGCTCACCAAGTTTCTTGAGGGGATACTTAATATCAAAAAAGGTGTTATAAAACTCCAGCAGTTTGGAAGCTGTTTCCAAAGCATAGATAGCGTGCTCTGTCTTCTCTGGTACAGAGTACACCGAAAACTGAAACAGACATTGATAAAGTATATAATCCATACCCTACACACTCTCACACACACACACACACATGTAGACCATCTGCAACAACTCATGAGATGTACAACCTGAGTCACACACATCCCTGTCAGACCCACCATAGTTCCTGAAACATTTTTGCTGATAGGGGTGAAGTTCGCAACAATGAAGGCCACCAGGTATGTGCTCATGTTGACGCTGCTCTTTTCAAACTCATCCAGCACAAGGCCATTATCAAGAGGTGTGGAACTAGCCTGAAACACACGGCATAAGGAAAAGGTCACTTCAAGCTCATGTTGGAAATACACTAGATGATAAAGGAACACGGCCCATCAAGCAGATACCAGTAAATCAGCTATTAGCTTAACTACAGGAACATGAACGATGTGCAACCACATCAAGCCAAGAAGAGGTATAATTCAGTTTTTACAAATGAATTCTTGGTGCTGTGGTGCCCCAACATTACCAAAAAGCATTGCTTCCAGTTATGATTAATGGTAAAATTGCATTGCCTTGAAAGATTATAAACCTGCTTTGATTTTGTTAAACTACTCATATGAAAGCCTTCTGTTGTTTCACAGTCCTAAAGGCACTAGTCATGAGCTCGCACAACATAAACTCTGTTAACATTGAAATATTTGCACAAACCCTAGAGATGCTGAGTAAGATACTTCAATAGATTTCTATGCATTTCTAAACAAATCACTAATTTTACTGTACCTTAGGCATGTTGGAAAGAGTCATGTAGCTTTCTTTTCTGATGATTTTTATTAGAAAAGTGGCTTTGAAAGCCGGTTCATCAAAACAAGGGAAGGCCTTCCTGGCTGACAGTGGCTCAAACTGTGTTGCTGCTAAGACCCTAGGACAAAAGACACAGTTATTACTTAGGCTGAACTGGAAAAATGCCTCAAAAACTGAGGAAAAACATCAACATACATTCTTTTTACGATGTGTCATCCAGAGTTCAGTGAAGTTTATATACCATATACACTAATACTCAGTTCAGTCCTAGGAGGGCCGCAATCCAGCAGGTTTTCAATGCTCCACCACATCACAAATGAATGAGTTGATTGGCTGTTACAGCTAGTAAATTTGAGTGCTCTCAGTGCTATAGCCCATCTTTAACATGCACTTGTAGTAAACATGCTTACCGTCTGATTCCACCTTTGTCAATGTATGAGCTGTTATAGAAGCCATCGTAAGTGTGTGACAGGTTGGCAGAGTAATTTAGGGTCAATACACAGTGCTGGTCTTCTTTCAGCTCCTCTGTGAACTTAACAGCTATCTGCTGTCCGGGTTTGTACTCCAGAACATCCACATCTTTCTCAAGGCCCCCATCTATCTAAAAGAGACATCTAACGTGTGAGCAACTAGCAAACAACAGCGCAACGGCAAACAGTAAATTATTGAATTCATCATAAATCTATTTCAATCCCACCTTGAAGGTAGCTTTGGTAATGTTGAGATTAGCACCGTGTAGGACAATGATCTTTGTATTGTGAAGAACTGACATGTTGATGACAGTTCTGCCAGTGAATGTCATGCTATCAAGGTCAGGAGTCAAGATGAGCTCATAGCTTAGGGGGCGTATGCTGTGAGGCAGCCGGAGCTTCGCCCATGGAAACAGTTTTCCGTCTGTGGAAATGGGGCTGATCGGCTCAGCTGGAGTGGTCTTATTTGGTTTCCGACAACCTGCCTGCAGAAAGATTGAGGATTAAACTCAGCCAGAGGAATGAGTGTGATTCATGATGAAAGAGAACTAGGTGAATATTTTCTTACCTTGGTAAAGGTGCAACCAGGTAAGAAGTAGAGTACCATGGTCATAGAGGCCACTATCACCAGGAATAACACACATACAACCATGGTGCGGGCTGAGGGCCGTGAACATGACCTGTGATTAAAAAACCCAGAGTACAGTCTCTAAATATGTTGTACAATGGAGCTTCTGCGAACAAATTGAGATAATAAATCCTTAACTTGGTGTAAGTTGCTCTGAATTCCCCTTAACCTCTACTCTTGGTGGAGTATCTGTCATGGTTGTGCAGATACTGGCAGGCAGGTGTGTGTGTGTGGGACCCATGTGTGTGTTCGTTTTGGAGTTTTTTGTGGATTCCAACAGCAGTTTTTCAGACAAACCTGATCATCTCATCACTGCCTCAGTATTTTTACTCTGGTCTGATCACCAGTCTCCGCCAGAGCAGTGGCCTCCCTCTGATGGTAACATCAGTTGCCCACTGTAAATATTTATCTGCTTTTTCCCTCTCCGCTCAGTAATCCCCACTGCCATCCCCCTGCCCCAGAGCTCTAGTTTATTCCTGCCTGCTCGCCTGCCAGCCCACCCTACTGCTGACCCTCATGTTATCATAAAGAGATACACACCCAAACAGCGGGATGTCACCATTTGCTTCATTCAAATAAACTTTTAAAACTTCGGGAGTTGCATGTCTGCATTTGGGGCCACTTAACACCCATTATGACAGTTTCTGCATCATGTGGAGCACATAGTTTGTAAATTATTTGTGCACACATTAAACTATCAAAAACAGTAAACTATTGTTGCCGCTGATAATTTTTAGCACATTAATAGCCAATTCTATGCTATGGTGTTTCATTTCCATCTGTAGCTACTGGCCTATTAGCTCCTCAGTGTTAATTTGTGTGAAATAAAACTTGTACACACAAATACAAAATGTTAATCTGATTTAAACCTTTTATGCATCACAAATATTTAACCCAAAAGATATAAATGTAACACTGTAACCACTTCATGCAAACATACTGTGAAGCACTGCAAATGATGACCTTAGTGTATTACCTCGGAGGAGCCTGTCTGGTGTAGGGGGAAGAGTTGGATCTGTGAGCAGAGCTCCGGTTCATGAAGGACATGCCCAAGAGTCGAGCTGAAGACTCACAGTCCTCTTCATCCTCATCCATGTCATTTTCTCCTAGGCCTCGCACAAGTAACCGTGAGCTACGGGGCTCATATGACACCTCATCAGGGTCAAGAGAAGGAAAGGCCTAGAAAGCAGAAGTCCAGAGTTATCTGCTATTCTCTAGTTAAACTCTACACTGTTCCCAACACAACGTCTACAATGGGATTGCATTCCTGAGTAATAAATCCGCAAAAGGTAAGAGACAATGAAGACAGTCAGGAGAAACAGACAGAGCAAAAGATGAGGAAGTGTTTTAAATTGCTCTCACAGATAGTTGTCGTATAAAATAAAAAGCACATGGGAGAAGTAAATGTAAAGTCAATGTTAGAGATTGTGCATGTGTAACACTAAGAGAGAATAAAGGTTAGATTACCGTGGAGTCAGACACAATGTAATATCACCACTCTTAACATGCAGTTCTGAACATAAGGATATTGAAACTATTAAGATAATAAGGTCTTGCCAACAAACTAAAATTCCCAAAAACATTTAATAAAACTTGGGACAGCTGACATTTACAAATTGAAATATAAAGATCTGTGAAAAAAGTGCTTATTATTGGATTATTATTGGATGGAAAGAGTGTAAATATGATCACAATGCTCTGGGAACAATTCAGAGATCTCATGTTTCATTTGCTGTGGCAGACTGCATCTACGGTTCCCCTCCTGTTCATACTGATTCCCACCGGGCCGTGTCCAAACTGAGCCCATCGCATAATTAAACTAATATGGGTAGGGTGCTACCTGTTTAAGAAAGATTGAGGCATGTCTTTCAGTGTGATATTAATTGCTCTGGTTGGTTACATATCTACCCAATTTAAACCATGGTATTTTTATCTGTGCCCACCTTTTAATGCCCCTTAAATTAGAACAAAGCTGTTGTGTTTATATTTGCACATTTGTCTGAGAACACCCGTAGAGTGTTTTTCAGAAACGCTGACCATTCTTGAAATAGACTAAGCCTGTTTATTTTACTATAATCTGTTGATATAATCAGCATGTGAAACATACTGGAAAAGCAGTGGAGTCTTTGGCCAAATCTACAACATCAGGCTCTTCTTCGAACATGCTGTTCTCAATCATGTTCCTTGGCAAGTTGGCATGTTCTGCAACACACAGAGGAAAAGAAATCAGACGGATTTTTAAAAAAGGGAAGTGAGCTGTGACAAAGAAAGCTGTGCACACAATACAAAAGACTTGAAAACAAGTGACTAACACTTGTTTTAACTTGTTTGTTTATATCCAGTTTTTCAGAATTTTCCTCAAAACAAAAAGGCAATAGCATGTTTCTCAATGCGAAAGAATGTTGCAGTTCCTGAAGTACAAGCAACATGAAGCTATATTTTAGAAAAAACCCCCACAAAAACACTGCACGTCAACAATTTCCTGTATGTAAACCTAGCAGGTTTTTTTTCATTCTTCCTGTGTACTTTGAACGAAATGAAACAGGCTCATCAAAGTGTTGTTATACTTTCTCCCAAAAAGTTTGTTTAGTTGCATTTTATTGCAGTAAACTTAAAGAGCTGAGGAAGCAAATGAGAAAGGACGAATGGTCTAAATACTCATTGGCTCGCCTTGATATGTTGTATGCTGCAATTCCTCAAACTATCGTGCATTTCCCACAACAGGACAAGAATAAAGCCTTGTTTAATACATTCACGTGATTTCTGGCTGTAATCAGGTTCTTCCCCGAGTAATTCTTGAAACAATCAGAGGCATGTTAAACTTCCTGATTCAATAGGTGAAGCAGTATAACACTGCGTTCCACAAACCTCCAGTGTCACTATCCAATATGTTCATGCTTTTACAGATGATGACCAGCACTTTATCAGTGTCAGCATTAGATGGATTGATGTGGAAAGCAGAAGGAAAGACTACACATCTAACTAAAAACACATTGTTCACTAAATACCAAGGCAACAAAGAAAAATTGTTTTTAGATACCCAAAATATAAACTTTCAAACTGTGAGACTCCATATCTGCTCAGTATAGTGCTTCTGATTTGACTGCAACACAGTCTCTCAGTCTGGACCACACTGCTGTGGTATGAATGTCTATTAATAGATTAAGAGCTAAGTGGTTAGGTACTGTGTAATGTCCATTGGAGTTTACAGTAAAAATAATACCCATAAAGACACAGCACACTTTAATGGCTGTCATTTCTACCTCTAACAACTGTAGGTTATTTCTGTGTTAACATGGTGACAGACATTTTATATAGGCACAACATATCTGGATGAAAAGGGTAGTTATCACAATAGTATAGCCAGGCATATGAATGCCAAGTGTTCATATGTGTACAGAGGTAAAGTACATTATCTGTTGGCTGTAATCTTCCTGTTTATTCTAAACAGGCATCAACCCTACCTAGTATAGATAAATATGATTTTGGCAAACCTGTCCATTCATTCAACCTAAGTGGGAACCAACGGTAAAGTGACTACAAGGCTGCAGAGCACCCAGAAATAACTGTTGGTTATTATAAAGGAAGCATGAGGTTTTCACATCACTATCTGATGGAAATGAGATTGTGAAATGCCAAGTCTTGTACTGAAAATCACCAAGTCACAATCAAGAATTCTCACACATTTGAAGAAAAAAGGGAAGTCATACTGTTGTGATTTGGTTGTCTTCTCTTCCAGTTTTACAAAACACCGTCATGGTGTTTGCAATGCTGTTTCGTTTGTACAATAAAGTCCCTGAAGCCACAGCAGTGGTTATAAAGCAGCTGACTGCTAGTAGCCTGAACTGAGCTGGGCATGACTTTTCAGCTGTTCAAAACCGGACAAAATATAGTTTATATCAAAGTTAGCAGTTTTACACTCCGTAAGCAGCAGTGTAAACAGTGCTGCTGGGATTTAAGACACAACTTAATTCTTAACAGGAAAACACAAGTATGTTTATGCAAGTATTTCAAGACAAGCTATCATAAAATAATGGCTTAACGTTTGGGAACAAATATAATGGAAATGTTGCACAATAAGCTGCAAGGTTTATATGTAAACAACTGTATACCTCACGAGGAGACATGTAAATGTTATCGTTTCATCACAGGACAGTCACTTGACAAGTGACATTAAGTTAGCCTCCGAGAATCCCTCAACTGTGAAAACCAATTACTAACCATTACTAACACAGAGCTGCTTCTATTTGTATTTTTTCTAAACAAGTTTCCACATATCTAAAAATTTGTCCTCCAATGAATGTCACTCCATGTGAGCCCACAGCCAGTGTCTCGACAGTTATTAGCTGGCCTGCTGCTGTTAGCTTACTATTACTGTACGTACCATCTTCTGTCCTTACCTGTACTGTTGCTGTCGAACAAATCCATGATAAGACCTGCCCAAGACCTCCTTACGCCAAAAACGAGGGAACTTCTGGACGTTAAAACAAAAACGTTCAACAAACGTGATGGTTTTATGGCTGTCCACGACCTACAACGGGTTATTAGACGTTCACAATAAACAGCAGCCTAACCCCACGTTTGCTAACTACGTAGTAGCTAGCTTGGGACTAGCCAACTTCTGACAATTGTAACTGATAACACCATTTAGTTGGCTAACCTTAGCTGTTTTCCACAACTATATAATCCATGGCTGTATGTATAAAAATAAGTAATTCCCAAGGACTTTTCTTAAAGTATAAACCTTTACGCCAAAACCGTGAAATCAAATCTTAATCCTAAGTGCCCTGCAAGCACAAGAGCGAATGACAGTTTTCCTCCCCTCTCCAGACCAGTTGTTGACAACCTCCCATCGAATTACAGTATCGATATCTGATTGGATGTAACTACCAAGGGGCGGGGTCAGAAAGGCGTACGCACGTACGCTATGTGTACGCTCTTTTCTTTGTTTGAGGACACTGCAATTTTCATTTAATAAGTTACCGTTGTAGCATAACCCTAACCTTCACATAAATTTACAGGTATTACTTTCAATTAAAATCTGCATCCATAAACAAATAGTTAACCCGATGAATACTAAAATAAAAACCAGGAGACTTGCTATTGTATGGCACATTGATTTCCTGGACATCATTTCATTTGCAAAAGTCAAAAGAATTATGTAGTCTATGAAAACCAACCAGTCCCGCACACACATAATCCCCTTATTTGTGTAATATATATATGCTTCAATGAACACAAAGAATACAAAGGTAGCCACGGGTTCAATGATCCCTTTTATTGTCCATTTGGTGAAGACCTCCGCCAACACCTCCTTTGTATGTCACTTTGGAATGAATGTCTCTTTCTCTCTTTGTCTCTCTCACTCTTTCTTTGTCACACACACACTCACACACAAAAACAACACAATGTTCAATGTACTGCACATAGACTGTACTAACTACAATCACTCAGGTACGATTAGATTTTTGTTGCTGATAAATCTCTGGGCAATTACGGGTCTTACATAAAATTTAATCTGTTAATTCTTCAGTGTTATAAACCATTAAAACCTTCATATGAGATCACACATATAAATCCAGAACAATTCCATCTATTCCTCTTTTTTGGGTGAGTGGGTATGTGCTGGTCAGCCACTGTTTCTGTTTTCTTTCAATTCATCTGCTCATTCAACCAGTTTCTCAGAGTTTCTAAGTTCCTCTGAACCCAGCGAATATTTTTCTGTATATTCTCCAGGGCAATCTGTGTAGCTCTCAGCTGAGAAGACTGTTCTTTGATGGATTCAAAAAATGACTGCACCTGAGGGTTAAAACACACATACTGTATATATTTACCCAAATATCGTAACAAACAAATGAAAAATAAATTTATCCTTTTACTTCCATTGAAAAAAATCTGCAGTAAAATTGTTGTGTATTATCTAGGTCTGGTTAATGTAAATATATTTGCAATAGTACCATGGAATTTCATTCTATTATAATCAACATTTTTCTGGCTGAGACAAAGTTTAGGTGATAAAAAACATGACAGTTTTAGAAATCCCTCTTTCAAAACATACTTTTTAACCCAATGTGCTTTGCTTTTTACCTGTAATTTCATATTTTTTTAGTTATATGTTAGAAAAAAAAATTTACTTGCAAATTAAATCCTTTCCAAGAAACCAATTATTATGATATGGCCAACACCTGTGCAAAGTAATCTAAACATTTCAGCAAAAATCTAAACTGTTTTATAGAAAATAAATGATTTTAAGTAGGGGTGCACTTACTTGAGTGTAATCATCTTGAGATGAAAATTGGCCTGTGGTCCCGATGATAATGTTTCTAATACAAAATGAGCCCAACTGGAATCTGCAAGTGCAAAAAGACAGAGGAAAGTCCATCGGATCTACATAGTGAAACCTTACAATAAAACATAAACAAACAAACAAAAAGGTACAGAAGGCCATATTTCCATCAGATTACATCTGATTTTCAGCATGTTATACTAACTTCTGAACCAATTTATCCCAGTTCTTTTTGACAAAGTTCCAGGCCAGGTAATGTCCCTTTGGGTTCCTGGCCACCATCAGGATGAGACTGGACAGGTCCTGTGATCGGATCACCTTGCCCTCCAGTCCTAGATCCAGCAGACTGTAACAAAACACACAGACCGCTGGCATTTTTCTGCACATTCACTTTCTGCTTCTTAAGTCTTTATTCAAGCCTACTAAGTAGTTGTGGAATAAAAATGAGAGCTTATGAATCGTGATGCAATAGTCCCTGTTTGCCATAAGGTGGCAGCAGTAACTGTTTGGAAACAGAGCAGAGAGCCAGCATACCGCACCTTTTGAGTTTTTCTGTGTCTTTGATGCTGGTCAGAGCAAACAATATCTTGTGTTTTTGTGCTTCAGAGAGGGAAGTCTTGTATGTGTTTAAGAGTGAGGTCCAGCCATGCTCATGTTGAGCTCCCACTGAGTACACTGTTTCTGCTACATCAGTTGGCAGGCTATAGTCAACACAAAGACAGAAATGTGCAAATCAGGCACGTGATGAAACATGGAATTAAGAAAGAAATATTTATGGGACCCATAGACTTTTAATATGCGAGTTGCAGTTTAATTTAGACGTACTTGAGTGTTCCATTGGACTGTAGCCAGTCTTTGAAATGCTGATTTGCTTGCTCCAGACAGGGAGGGTAATCTAGGTGACAAGCCAGAGACAGGACCTCTGACCTCAGATGCCGGTCTGACACAGAACCATTGTCACTCCATGTCTGCTGGTCAATGACAGTCTGGAAAAATTGCAGGATGTACCTCTGTAAGAAATTAGCCCTTCCGTTAGACATAATGTCAACAAAACATAGATAATTATGCAGACTATTTGGTGTTGTCTTCTTACAGCCAGTTTGTGTGTTAAACTGATTTCATCTCTTTTCTCAATCATGTGGTAGAAGGCCTCCAGATAGCCAAGTCCTTGGAGGAGTGGCACCGTGTGTTTCTCCAGCTGCAGATAACCAATCAGGTCCATTGCTTTGTTGAGTGGCAGATGTCCTGCCCTTTAGAGAGAAAATATTCGGTATATTATTTAATGTCCAATAGATAAATCTGTGTTTTACAAACATATAGCATTTAACGGTCTACAAACACATACGTGACGAGCTGGAAGGCATTGTGTATCAAGTGAGTCCTGTCTTTGTAGCTCAGAGCAGTGTGGTTTTCGCTCAGCAGTTTAGTCATCACATCCCAACCACCATCCTCATAATGAACCACATAATAGCCTGTCATATCAGAATTTATCTTCACCCAGTTCACTTCCTCTCCGATGTGTATGCTGTCTAAATGAAAGATAACAGCAAACATTGCATCATACAACTGCAAATAAAATGTATGATTATAGGAATTATAAACGACATGTTATTTCCTCTCTTACCGGTGGGTGATGTCATCAGGTGTCTATGGATGGTACTGGAAACATCAGTCTTGTATGTCAAAGGAATATGCCAAAGGAAGCTATTGAGGAGAAAAAAGAGTAATTAAAAATGATTTTATATAAAAATGCTAGCCTGTAATTTAAAAGGTATTTATTAACCCTTGTATCATGTTTATTTCTTAGGAAAGTTTATAATTTTGCCGGGTCAATTTGACCCAGGGCTTCTATAGTTTTCCAAAAATGTCAGAAACCAAAAATATTCCAGTAAACATATTCAATGTATCATTATTAACTCGGTTACTATTCCCCTCAATCAATTTTTATTGATTCAATATTTATGTTCTTTACCTTTCACAGATCAAGGTTGAATATAAAGGTTACGTATAAATAAGTATTTTTTCTTTTTTAAATTCATGTTCAAAATCTTTTATGTACACTGGAAATACTTACAGATAAAACAATAGTTTTACATGACATAGATTTTTTTTTTAAATCTTATTTCATATTCAGATTTTTTTTAATTACGTTTTGTTGCTAAATTAATATGATACACCTCTTCTTTTCAGCGTCCCAGTGAGATATAAGAATTTGTTTTGAGAGTAGCCTTTATTTAAGATTATATCTGCATATTTACCCCTTTTGCAATGTGGACCACAGAGGGTCAGAAGGCATCACTGTCCTCAAGAATCTCTCCTGTCTTAGCAGCAGCTGAGGCCCCTTCCTGGTCACTGTTACCAAAGGAATGCCTTTCTGCAGAGTCCAAGTGGTCATCATGGCTGTCAGGTCCAGATGTTCCCCTGCAAAGAGGTACTGTACCAGACAGTACAATGAAAATCAGAACTTGGGATCGCAGTCTTGTAAACTGTGTGACAGGAGGCCAAACTAGCTGGTGTTTAGATGTTAACTTACTGCATTCTTGGCAGCCTGGCTACTGCTGAAACAGTGCTTTCCAGAAATGAATTCCTCCTCAGAGCATGTCTTTTTAAAAAAACCAAAATAAAACTGTAAAATTACTGATATTAAAAAAACTGATATAAAATCTTGATTAAAAGTAAAAATATAAAGCTACACATAGTCCAGACCAATTTTCTTTCATGCTGCTCCATAACAAAGATGTCACTTTCAACTTACGAAGAGAGAAAAAAAGAACTACACGGCTTCTTACATTGGCCAGACTGTCCCACAAGTCCTGGTTATGAGCGTTTGCATAGCTGTACTTGCGGAGATAACGCACTATCCCACTCTGAAATACCTCATCAGTCAGAAAATGTCGCAGCATGTGCAGGACGCATGCTCCCTGGAAGAAGGCAAAGACAGGATTTGTATCTGCAATAAAATACAACATGGCTTGAAGACTTCGATAAATTTGTGAGTTTGCCTCAAATGTGAAAAATTCTCTGGTACAACAAATACATATAAACATGTGCATGTTTACTATCTGCTTTCCAATTTTGAAAATTGGTTAAGGCGTGAGATGTGAGAAAGTTTTACCATGTTTTACCCTGTGATAAAGACTGCATTATATCAGCAGGTACAGTAACATAATGAAGTGGTATCTGTTCAGACAGAATAAAACTGAACATACTTTGTCATAGGACACTGTGTCAAACATCTCTTTGATTTGAGTGGGGTTCTCTGCAGGGCTGGAAATTGGCCGAGAGGAGTTCAATGAATCATAGCCAACCGCTGCAAAACAAGTGTGCAGAAGATATTCCTCCTGCAAGAATTTATTTAAAAAATTCATTTAAAACCTCTAATTTTCATCTTATAAAAACGAATCAGTCAGCTTTTAATAATGCACATACCACTTTAAGGTCTGGGTAAGTGGCTTCCACCGAAATATACTCCATGTATCTGGCGAATCCCTCATTCAGCCAGATATCATTCCACCACTCCATCGTCACCAAGTTACCAAACCACTGTGGGAGAGAAGGCTTTTACTGCTCTGCACTCATTCTTCATTTAATTATTAAAACCAAACAACTGCGGATAAACATTACATGTTATTAATGAGAAGATAGAAGTCCATCCTCTCACCTGATGGGCAAGTTCATGGCCAATCACCATGGTAACCCAAAGTTTATCAGAAACAGAGGATGTGAGGGGGTCAAAGAGAAGGCTGGTCTCTCTGTAGGTGGTCAGGCCCCAGTTCTCCATCGCACCAGACTGGAAGTCCGGGATGGCTATCAGATCTGACAGAGGCAAAATATGGACATAAGAAGTGCTGTGTGGCCAGAAAATAAATAAGAAGTGAAATGAAAATGTGTAACCTTGCTTGGGTAGAGGATAATGGATGTTGAAATACTCTTCATAGAAGTCCAGCATTTTGACAGCAACCTCCAATGCATAGTGGGTTTGCTGCCACTTCTCAGGGGCCGCGTAGATGGAAACCTGGCGGAGTTTAGAGTAGACAGAGCAAAAAAAAAACAGGATTCATGTATGAGAAAGTAATACTTCAAGCAAGAAATGAAAGTCTGAAATATTGTGATGGGGACCGCACCTTCACCCCAGATGATGTTGTTGCAGTGACAGACTTAAAGTCGCAGATAACAAAAGCCACGAGGTACGTGCTCATTTTTACACTGGCAGCAAACTGGTCCTCAAGCAGATCGCCGTTTTTGTCCACTGTCTTGACCTACAAAGCACAGATTCAACCGGAGGCTCTCATCCCCAAACATATTCAAATAGAAGATGCACCTCTACAAACATGCAACACTCACTACAGGCATGTTGGAAAGAGAAATTAACTCCTGACTCCTTCTGATCCGCACGGAGAAATTCGCTTTGAAGTTTGGCTCATCGAAACACGGGAATGCCATTCTGGCACTGGTGGGTTCAAAGTGAGTTGACGCTAAGGTTCTGAAAGGAGATATAAGAGGACGTAGCTTTATTATATATGACATGTGCTGGATTATTTACTGTGGGCGCTGTGAAACAGCGATCCTCTTCTCACCTGATCTTTCCTTTACTGGTTCTGTAGGTGCTTATATAGAAGCCATAGAAACCTTCTGCAAGCTCCGCCTCAAAATCAATACATAGGAAGTATTTCTGTCCGCTGCTGAGCACTCTGGGAGAGAAAATACCTATCTGCTCATGGGAGGGGTTATGAAGAACTGGAAGAACCTGAAACCAGAGGAGGTTTTTGGGTTGATTTTCATTTATTGTTATTTTTTATGCAGGAAAGGATTATTAAAAACAATCGACTCTGATTTTCAGCGGGTTCCAGCTCTGTTCATTCCTGATCATAGGTAACAAAGACAAATTAATTGATCCAAAAGCATTCAAGACTACCTGATCAGACAGATGAGCAAGGTTGTGGTCTAAAATAGTGGCTTTGGAGATCTGTAGTCCCTTGCTGTGTAATACAACCCAGTTTGTATCATTCTGGACATCAATCTGGATCTGCACTGTGCCGGTGAAACTGAGAGTTGTGAGGTTGGGGTGTAGGAGGAGGTGGTAGTGAAGAGGAATGATGTATCTGTGATGATCAAACACAGGTCCCTTTTTTATTAAATGCATTAAAGACAATTCACTAAAATCTTATAAAATTCATTTCAATATTTTGATGAAAACTGCAGAAGCTGAAGCTTACCTAGGTAAGCGCAGACGGCTCCAGGGAAAGGACAGATTGTCATCTCCCAGAGGAGACTGTTCTCCATTGGGATGAGAAGGACGTGGCACCTGCTGTGGACTCTTGGAGGGCTGAGACCCAGCAAGAGACACGCCCAGGAGCAAGAGCACTAACAGACATACTGAGACCATGGTGAAGGAAATGTTTTCTCGTCAATGATTAAAAGAACGCCAGCCTGTCAGAAAGGTTGGCAACCAGCACTGAAATCATTTGGTCATGGCCCAAACACAGGAACCAGCTATGTTAAGAACCAGAAAATGTAAATGCAGAATGATGATATAATGACGAGTTCTAAGACTTCTTCCTTTAAACCTGAAAGAGACAAGTAAATAATTAAAAACACATCACTCAAAAGATAAACTATTCAGAGACATGAATCATTCATTGAATAGCAGGAGGTTTTAGAGTGAGACGACTCCTCCAAGAGCTTCAAAATGTTACAGACAAGGCAGAAAAACTATAAATTTAAGCCTGGATGTGTGATTTTGTTAAATAGACATAACAAATGTATACCTTTAGACAGTATTTCCCACATGAACGTGGCATTGCATAGAATTAAATTAAGCAATGTATCTACTGTGGCTTGCTTGTTCTCTTGGAGCAAACAGCGTAACTGTGATGACATAAGTATCCAGGCACTAGATGTATTCTTTACCCCAGTTACATTTGAGCCTTGTTGTCTTGAATGTAACACTAAACTATGGAAGAATTTAGTTCTCAGGCTTATGACTCTTCAACACTCTTGCTGTTAAAATAACTTTCATCTCATTATCCAAAATCAAAATATTTGCACTTTTCCTCTTACAGCATTGCATCGATGAGGAACCGTGCAAACTGTGAGTGGGCTGTACCAAGCACATGCTCGGCTAAATTTGGCATGCTAAGCTCAGTTGAATATTAGGCCGCAACACATCTCATCCTGAAGGATACTCAAACATGTGACAAAAAAAAATATCACATGATTTGCCATGTGGACAGAACAAGAAGAGGACAC
Organism: Craterocephalus amniculus; assembly: GCA_036024015.1. Lineage (NCBI taxonomy): Eukaryota > Metazoa > Chordata > Actinopteri > Atheriniformes > Atherinidae > Craterocephalus > Craterocephalus amniculus. The sequence goes on along the minus strand of JAVQJG010283501.1, from coordinate 21,520 downwards.
AGCTATTACTGTGAGGTGACAACAGCTGCTGCAGCAGAGCTACAGTTCAAATCAGGTTGCATTGGCATTATTAATGTGCTACTAAACCATAGAGCACACATAAAGCAGTTCCTTACAACCTTTTTATCCTCTCAGCAGTCCGAAAATAGTTGTTTGCATAAGAACGTCTGTGTGGTGCGAAGCTGTGTTTGAAAGAAATGAAGAAAGGTTTTACCTCAGTCAATTTAGCTTCATCATGCTTCCTTCAACGGCCGAGTTGTAAAGTTTCACTTTCTCTTTTAAGCTGCCACCCACTGCTAATGAAAAAACTGCAGTGTGTGTGTGAGTGAGTGTGAGTGCAGGTGTTGTCTATGTCTTGGATGTGCTGATATTATCTCACCTCAGATCTAACAGCCTTAGACAGATCTGCCTCCAGTTGTTAAAGTCATTCTTCACTTCCAGAGTAAAGTCCTGTCCACAGCTTCCTGCAGCCTCTATAAACACACAGAGCTGCAGTTGTGTAAGGCTTCTCTGTCCCCTCTTCCTCTGTCACTATGTCTGAGTGTCTCTGTGTATGTATTGGGATTTGTTGGTGTGTGTGTGTGTGTGTGTAGGGGTTGGGGGGGGGTTCATTGTTAGTATAAGGTCACAACAATGAGACATGTCAATCCCCCATAATGCAATGCTCCTGGCAAAGCCAAATGGTATGCTCTCATTTAACACACCCATACACAAGGCGCACAAACACACACACACTCCCCCTCGTGCACAGAGCAGGCGGAGATCAGGGATTACAAGAGTCACGCAAACTACATGGTAGATATGACCGAGTCATCCAGGAGTCTGTTTTACCTGCCAATCATCTGTTTGTGGACAGGTGAGGACTTCACATTAAACCTTTATTGTTTGGATGAGCAGAAGAAGAAAAATGTGCAGTTTGTGAAAATCTTTGCAGAGGAACTTATTTGTTTTGTTTAAAGCAAATAAAGCAAGCTTTGGAGTTTATCACTCTGTCTGTGTTGTTGAAAATCACAGTTTTAAAGTTGTGCAGAGTTGAATCTGTACATATCATCCCCCTGACAGAAACTGGATTAGTAATGATTTATTCTACAAGATAAATTTAATCAAGATTATAAACTTTGGAAGAGCCCCCACATCACATCTCTCATTCCCATCTTTGATCTTTTTCCTTTGCTTGGTCAGGAGGAGTAGAGGCTCATGTGCTGGCGTCTCTGGCTCCTCCAGTCCATCTGTCAGGGGAAAGGCTTGGTTGGACCCTGCTGGTTTGTGTGGTGAGTGACTTCAGGAGGGGGCATCTGGAAATCCGCTGGAAGTCTGCATCCGAGGGTCACGTGTCCGTCACACCATACAACACAGCCGTAAGCAGGAAGCACCGTGGCCACAACGCAGTGGCGACTATCACGGTGGCGACAAGTAACTGGCCATCCTACAGCTGCTCTGTCAGTCACCGACAACGCTCCAAAGTCATGAGGGGACACCACATCACCTCTGTAGGTACTGCATCTGCAGATAAAGACAAGATCTGCTGTGAAGAAGAAAAAGAAGGTAAAAGTTTGCTGTTGGCAAACTATATTTTTAAACTAGGAGTGGAGTTATGCAGAAGGCTTTTATCGGTCTGTGTGGTTCAATCTACAGATTTTGCTGTGTGGACAAACACTGTTGTGGTGCTGACTATGAGGCTGCTTTTAATGAAGACCCTGGTCTTTAACACCCTGATAACCATTTATTATGTGATCATATGGTAAGATTCAGTCTCTCATACAGCATAAAACCTAGCAACAGTCACTACATTTACTAATTGTATTCGTTTTTGTAAAGCATCCAAAGTATTGAAAAACAATGCAACCACATTGCATTCTTAAAAGGGCTACTTGTGTTACTGTGATTAAAACTAATGTAACTTTTTTTAAGTTCATTTCTTTTTGCAATAAATTTAGCAAAGTTGGACATCAATATCACTGTTTTACAACAGTGAATTTCTTTCTGTAATTTAGGATTCAAATTTTGCCCATTTTTTACAGAATTTCCTGCTGCACTGGTGATAGAAAAAACAAGATTTGCTTTACTTTTAATGTCTCATGAACAGAGCCAAGAAAATTCTATTTGACTTTACAATTGTGGAGCTGTTATGATTTAATATGAGGATGTTTAAAATTTAAAATGAGGATGTAGAAGCGTAAAATGATAGTCTTAACAGAATATTGCACTTTTCAGATGGCTGGAAATGAGGAGTGCCTTCAACACAGCGTAAGATTGAAAAGAAAACCAGGCAAGGTGAGCTTGGTCTCTTCAGAGCCCTGCGGAATAAGACAATCTTCACATCTGAATATGAGAAGTATGTTCTTGAAGATGGTTTCATAGTGGGAAAAAATTGTTTTATAGAGCTCATTAAGCCATCAGAGTTGTTGACTACAAACTGGTAGTCGCGCCTTTTTTTTGTATTACACGTTGCCATCCCAGGTGTCGCTGGCTGTGGCAGTTGAAAACAGACTGTGTTTGTGGGACCAAATTCTGTTATCTGATGGAAACCTAACCTCAGACAGGTGGTTTAATGCTCCCACTTTGTGTGCGCTTTCCTGAGATGTGTGTGATGCTCTGCTTATTTGAAATGATGACCTCCTTAAATAAGCAAAATAAAAAATAAAATCAATGTATATTTTTTTTCTTTATACACAAGCAGAATTTCTTTCTTTTTTTAGCATAGTAATTTTGCTTTTCATATTTTTTTTAATCAATGTGAAACTAATAAACAGAGGTCTGCATGGACTGTTTTGACTTTATTGTTTTTAAATAAAACACTGGCACAGTTTGTTTCCTCCAACTTTTTTTTGAGCGACTTTAGTTACACACTGACATAGCAAGAAAGCACCACTAGGTGGCAGTACAATCACATCTGACATTTTTTTAAATTATCGTCCAACAGCAAGAATATGGAGCTTAAGTTCCTCTACAGGATGATACGTTCATAAATAAGTTAAGTATGTCAACATTGACAGTCACTCTTCACCAAACCAACACTCACACATGATATAAGAGATCGCAATGCCTAAAAAAAAAAACGGAAAGAGATGAAGTTGATATAACAAATTGGTTGGAATCAGAAGGACAGGTATATTAATAAATGAAGGTTGGAATATCTCCCAGGCATCAAATTCCCAAAAACGTAGTGCCTAAGCATGATTTGGAATACAGTGTAATGAAGTTTCTTCAGTGATAGTGTTTTTATTGTACATGTGGTCCAACAAGGGGCATTTTTGTCAAACAGTTAACAGTAGCAAAGAAAAATGGCAAGAAGGGTGCTGGTTTGGTGCTGAGTTCTGATTTTCTTTGTACAAAAACAAACAAAACAAATACATTTTCTGTCTTTGGCTCAAATTATAACAATAACTCTGGTGAGTAAAAAACATGAGCCTGTATAGTCACAACAATTTGGCAAAAAGGTGGGAATACCTCTAATGTGACTCATATAAAGATAAGCCACATTTTTCAACTAGTAAAAAGACTGATGATGCTTCCGAACATTTGCACGCGTATCTGAAACCATAGAGCGAAAGTAGTAGTGATGGCATTTGCTGCAACAAGAAATCGAAAACATTCAACAGAAAAGCTCATGGTGACTGACATAAAAACAAAATGTTTCGTCAAATCAGACACTGGAAGAATGATCCATTAAAAACGAAATTAAAAAAACACCAAAAAACAAAAATCAACTGACTTTTCCTTCCAAAGGAGCAGAAAACGATTTGTATTGGTAAACTTGAGCCATTGCAGGTTTTGGTGGAGAAAAAGATGAAACACTGACTGGCATTTGTGGAAAAAACGACAACAAAAAACTCAAATAAAGTGCTTTTGTTAAAACAAACACCCTCTTTCTGAGGTATTAAAAAAGTCACATCAAATGGAGTTTGAAAAAAAACTGCACTGAAAACAAAATGAACTATTTACAGCTGATTCACCCACACAGAAACATTTCTGTCATTGTCAGATGCACTCCATGATTCTGAATCCACCGGGTAAAATGCAGTCAATGCTGCCACTCTGTTTTCTACCCACTCTGAGGGCTTGTCACCTCTTATAAAACCCCTTCTAGTTCCTAGTAACTGCTGCTGTTTCCTCTCTCTGCTGCATGAGAGAGTCATCAGTGCTCAGTATCAGTGCTCAGCAAAAAAAACAAAAGATAAAACAAACAAAACCTCCCCAAACTCTCTTTCTAGTGCACACACACACAAGCCTACATGCGTGCAGGCACACACAAAGACTGATGCTCTTACATCAGAACAATGCTCAGAGCACCCAGCAGGAGCAGAGCCAGCCGTTTCACCGACTGATGATCAGAGTGTAAGTTGGAGGCGGCGGAGCTGCGGGGGTAGATCCTCCATCTGTCCTGATGGGGATGCAGACTCTCCATGTCCTTCTGAGCGCTGTACGCCGCCACCGTGAAGTTAGCGTCCCCGGTGGTCAGGAGATCAAACACGCAAGAGTGGAAGTAAATGTCCAGCACCTCCAGCTGCTCCCTGCAGTGCTCCTTCGCCTCCTCCACACCGAAAACATGCGCGGCGCCGTAAGGATACGCCTGCGTTAGTGAGGAGTAGGTCGGACGGCGCAGCTGCTGCAGCTGCAGCCCGAGAGCCGGGGGAGAGAACGGCAGGGGAAGGTGCCCTGACTGGTCGATGCGTTCACTACTGGGGCAACCGTTCAGACAGAGTTGCAAGTCCTGGGTGTCGTCATACGCCTGAGCCAGCTCCTCCGGGATTCTCACCGCCAGCGTCAGGTAGCGACCAAGCTGCCGAACGATTACAGTTACACCGATGTAGCCGGCGTGCAGCTCCACGTGCCGCCCAGGGCTGCGCTCAGAGATCCACAGAGCCCGGACCTTCCCCGTCGCACCGTCGGCACCGACAGAGGCGTGGATGGGGTCTCCGCTGCTTACAGTTCCATCATCAAAAGCAGCAGGGAGGTTGTCGGTGGCAGCCTGGTAGACTCTCTGCTCTGTGCAACCCTCGTAGGGCTTAAAGATGATGGTGATCTGCAACGCAAGAAAGCAAAGCGGGTTCACTATCTACATGTTTTGTCAGAATTTTTGGATAGATCATTCAAAGTTTGATATCAAAAGGACCATTCATTTATCAATGAACTGTAGGAATGACATGAAAAGAAAGGTAGGGAGTGATCAAGCGAAAGGACACACAGATATCACCATCCATCCATTACACAGGTCATTGACTAATAGCACAACATTAGAAACAAAATGACTTACTGACTTTTTAACAAGTTGTAATTTGACACAGCTATAAAAACATGCTGACACATCCACAAGCACACAAACACACTCTGAGAAGCACACACACACACACACACACACACACACACTCTTCAGTGGAGTGTGTGTGTGCGGTGTTGGGTGCAGGGTGTGGTGTGAGCATTACGGTTAGCACTAGCATCATAGTTCCGGTGAATGGCTGCTTTGTTCACATGACAGCCGTGAGGAATGAGGCCTGGCAGCCCATTAAGCCTAGAGGTGCTGCTAATGTGGCTGTACATAGGAGTTTGTAGGTGTGTGTGTGTGTGTGTGTGTGTGTCCCTAATAGTCATGACTAACAACTTGCCCCAGCTCTGACACAAGGTCAAACTTTCAGCTCTAGTGTAGAAAATGTGCTATTTGCTCACGGTGCGCCTCTATAGAAGCGTGTGCACAACCGAGTGTGTGCATGGGTGTGTATGCGTTTTAATAATTAAAGCTATCGACTGAGCTAGAGAGGGCAGATCACTGGGGGAAACATCAACATTGCTTCTTTAACACCACAAAGATCACCTTGTGTGGCTTGTCATCCATTTAGTGTTGTGCATAGATGTGTGTGAGTGAGTATCTTTCCTGTTGCACAGGGACCTTTTAACACACACATAGTGCTTTAAGCTGAGTGCAAGGAGTGGCCCTTATGAACTTAGGAGACGCGCACGCACGCGCAATCTTGCGAACGCGCTCATGAGTAAACAGCGGGCCCTTTCACACGTCTCATTCCACGTTATTAGCAGCCGGGCTGCACGCAGCCATTAACCCAGTTAGTTTGCAACACGGCTGCAGTCACGAGAGACAGTCACAAGATTGAGCCTCACACCTGTGAGTCTTTGGGAGCGACAGAAAAAGAGAGTTAACCCTATAAAGCCAAACGTACATGTGTTTCTGAGACATTTTGCATCAATTTATGATAAAAACTTTCAAAACTCTGCAGAACATGATATGAAACCTGTATTCTGCCCCCTAATGGATGCCAGGAAGCAGACGAGTGCACTGTATTCATTTTGACTTGTCCCATAGTAGTGAATGGTAGATATACCCCCCACACACACACACACACACACACACACACCCACCCCCACCCCAAAAAAAAAAATTCTTACACATTTAGTTAAGGGATAAATAAGTACTTCAGATTTTGAAAGTAGACCTTTTTGGACAGTTTTTCCTGGGTTGGGCTTTAAAGGGTTACGCAGAGCGATTTTTTACGCCGTGGCACAGAAAAGCACTTAGAGGTCATTATGGAAACACACAGAAATAAACCAAACTGCATCAGCTGCTCTCACTTAGGAAGCTCTTTTAGCCTTAATAACCTTAATAATAGACTTGTTTTTCTAAGTTCTCACCTTATTCGTTGCTGTGGCACTGGAGCCAGGGACCACAGGAACATTTGTGACCTGAACTGACAAATAGTCATTATCGATGAGAGGCCACGCTCCCTCCACCTTACACGTCTGGAAACTATCCTTAAATGTCCTCAGGTGCGGGTCCCCGAACAGCCCGCAAAACAGATACCCGGGCCGGGAATGGCCGCGGCTGTGAGGGTGGGAGTGTGCGTGCGTGTGCATGTGTGAGTGTGTGTGGGCATGCTGGGTGCGGCTGTGGTAGTTGCAGGGCTCAAGATGGATCTCAGGGTTTGTGGAGGGTGTGGGCCCGTCTCTGGAGCAGTTCCTCTGGCTCATGAGGTCTGAGATGCCCAGCACGGCCGAGTGGAAGACCAGGTTCCCGCGGCAGGACTTGGCCGTCTTCTGGGTGCAGGCGGAGTACGCTCGTAAAGCCTTGCAGAATTCTGTGTGAAAGCCATCCACGGCCGGCGTCAGGTGGGAGGTCAAGGAGACAAAGTCGGTGGTGCACTTCTGGATGCGACATTGAGGGGTGGCCACCTGGCACTGACCTGAAAGGGAAACACAGACATAATCTGAATGATTACAGCTGAGCGATGAGCAGGAGTAGAGGGGGGGGAACCGCAGATCTCTGACGCCTTCGCTTTGAACTAGAATAAACCGGATTTTACAAGAAAAATGGAAGGTTTCTGCGCTCGCATGAGAAAGCTGATGTTAGGCTTTGATCTTAAACACACAATGGTACCGGCCTGTTACAGTCCAACTCAATAAAACTGGAAAAAAGAACCAGCTGCTGATTGAAAGTCCGGATCAATCAGCAGCGCCGCTTTGTGAGTGTAATAAACCTGAAGAGCAATAAACCAAGGAGCAGTCAGACAGGAAAGATGAAGCAAGTTTTCCCACAAGGAGTGAGATAATGCCGCTCATGCAGCCAAGAGGAACATAAAACATACAGTGGTGATAGGGAGCAGAAGGATGCATGGTGTGCTGCGCATGCAAATCTATGGATTTAGTGAAGTTTATCCTGTTTGTTGATAAAGGACAGAAAGCTTCTGTTTGTGATCTTTAGCTTTAACTTTAGCAGAGGAAACAATTCATCCCAAAATTCCCCATCAAATCCATCGGGGAAAGATTTCTTGGTGTAAGACAGTCGGTGATCTTTTATCTGTTCCTGCATTTCCGAACGGGACAAGGGTCAAACTCGCCTTTTGTATCACTGCTCATCAGGAGGAAAGAGGGAGTTAGAGCCAGAGAGAGATTAGAGACCAGACCTAATGCATCACTCACAGCGTGCTCCTATTAGATTAGGCCAGAGAGAGAGAAAGAAGCTCAGCAGTGTGTGGGCAGCTGCACACAAACACACACACACACACACACACACACACACACACACACACACACACACACACGGAGCGATCTAAAAAAGAATGTTGCTTGTGCTTCCATTAAACACACACAGTCCGTGATCTTCAGATGGTGGTATGACTTCCTAATGGCCGAGCGAAAACAGAAAGTGCATGGTTCTTTTTAACCGAAATCAACAGATTCCCTCAACATCACACCATCACTTAAGCAACCGCAAGCAAATAAATACACAACAGCAAACAGCGCATTCCATCTCCTCTCTGCAGGCTGATGGAAGGAGTCGGATGCTACCATTTGGGGGCAGTAATGCTCTGAGTTTCAGAAATCAGGGTTCAGGTAACCCCCCACTAACACCGTGCCTCAGAATCTCTCTCCTGCCTGTTAAATACAGACACCAACCCACAGATACACACATGCGTACACAGACTGTCTGAGCACTTAGGACACATTGTGTCTGTGGCCTCCTGCTTTGCCTCCTATCTGGCCTGCTACACCTAAATACTGCTCCCGATCTGATCAGACTTATTTTCCCTTTCAGAGGGTATCAGGATGGTGAGCTGCTCTGTTCAGGAACATTTTCCCAGCAAGGTGACACAGCGATAAGGGAGCTGACCCTGTAACCAAAGGACTCAGGCTCGACTCTTTTGACTTGCAAAGGTTAAAACTATGCTGACGGAGAGCATCTGCTAAAGTTTACACCGGCTCCCATTGTGTGGCAGCGTAGCATCCCCCCCCCCCCCCCCCAAACTCCAGCCTTCCTGTGTGAGAGCATTGTGCAAACGGAGAATTTTAAAACGCTGATTAATTAGCTTCTGATTATTTTTCTGCTGTGTATAAAAGCACAATCTTCTTATTTTTCTTCTTCAATTATATCCTTGATCAAGTTGAGTTTTCACTGCTTTGATTTTCAAAGGGAAATCCAATCTTTGCATATAAATAAGGCAGGCATGATAAGTCGAGTTGAGGCGATGAATACCAAACGGGCTTGAAAAAATATTAAGACTGAATAAAGAAGGCATCATGTGAGGGAATAATGTGTTCAACACATTCAGAGCCTTGTTTGTATCATCCCCTGCTGTTAGTCTCTAATGAAGACACAATAGGAGTCAGCTTGCCAGCAACATTTATTCCACTTTTTTTGTAGCAGCTATTATTTTTCTCTCCACCCTCCATTCAAAACCTTATCATCCCTTGTTTTCTCTGCACCTCATCTGTCAGTTCTATATTCTAATAGGCTTTAAATCACTTGCCTCCATCATGTTTCCAGCCTGACTCCCTCACCCCCACCTCCCCAGTCACCTTGCCCCCTCTCCTCTTGCATCATGAAGCACCTTCTCCACCATCAGACAGAGGTCAAAAGATCCCCCGAGCATGGTTTTTAGCAATTCTTTTGTTTCTCAATCTGCCTGCCCCCAAATTCTCTGATCCCTGGAGATCAGAAAAGGATCTACTGGGATCATCTCTCAGTCAGGGGAATGGCTGGTGAAGTGCTTATTGATCATCTTGTTGTGTGCTCTCTCTCACGTTCTGAGCTCAAATCACACAAACAGCCCTGGAAGCAGAGACGCACAGTTTCACAGGGGCTCGCAGCAGCATGCACACCACTTCACAATCATTCAGATATCCTCTTGCTTTCCTTTCTAAAGAGACACACGGAGCCAACAGCTGAAGATGTGTGTATAAATATCCTAAACATGTTCACATTTTAGCAAATGAAACATTGTGTTTGACTAAACAGACGAAAATGATACACATTCTTTCCAGGTGACGCATGTGTGGAAGTAGGTTCTTAGTGTGAAGCGGGTATGTCTGCTCCCACCAGGCTGTGTGCGCAGAGGTGCTTTGGTCCTGCTGCCTGAGCCGTGTTAAACTAATTACTGGAGGTGTGACTGGCCAACAGACAGCCACCACTACAGTTGACCCCTGCACACAGAAAAACACAGGCAAGACCAAAAAAAACGCTTCTGAAAGGCTGACAGGACCTTTTTTCTCTTGTTTTTTAATTTTGTTTTTGCAGTAAATTCTGAAGAATTCATTTTATGCAGTATAAAATGATCAGCATGCACTGTGTCAAATAAGAAGCTAGCCAATCAATACTTATGAGCAGCCAGTGAAAAAAAATCCCATTCTCTTTTTAAGCCAATAAAAACATTTCCAACATTTGACTCTCAGTTAAATCAAGCATTTGTCCTGAATTATGAGACGATGTAGTTATCAGCAAAAGACAAAGACCATGTAATTATGTGGAAAAACAACAGACTTTCATCTGGGCTACTTTTAACTCTTACATGAGTCTTCCAGAACTGATTTAAATAACACTTCTGCTGCATTATTATTCCTCTAATCAACATCAGGCTGAGACAGAACTACTACATATAACTATAAATATGTTGTGTGGAATAGATCTGTTACATATAGACGGGAGAGGCAGCTTCTTCCATTCTGTCCCCCTCCTCCATGAGCCATTAAGGGGTAGACAGGAGAATTACGGCCCAGGAGAGAGGAGGAGAAACTCGATCCGTGTTCAGACTGCTGCACTGCCGCTTTGGAGAGAGCCATTGTCAAGCAGCGCTGGGCCCAACTCAAGGATCTGACACACAGACGCTGCCTACAAACCCTTAATAACTAATAAAGTAGGCTATCTCTACTCACTACCAAGTGCAACAGACTGAAAAGTATTGTTAACGGAGGTATAGCTTCTGCGGCCAACTGTGATTGGTGCCAAAAATAACCCAAAAAGTGCGTAAAATGTTAGATTTGTTCAACTATGACGAAGGGAAAGGCTTGTTGTTGCGGTGCTGAAGTGTGAGAGTTAGTTACCTATGCGAGCACCGCAGCAGAGAACGATGATCAGCAGCAGAAGTGGCCGGAAGCGGCGCACCATAGACGGGGAAGCGAGGCGCTCAGCCCCGCGGCAACAGCATCCGGCTCTCCCCATCCCCGTCCATGCAGGGCCAGGAGGGGAGAGTGGACAGACTTCCAAAAAGCGAGGAGGGGTGGTGTCCAGGCCTTCGCACTACTTCTTCTGCCCCTTCTTCCTCACTCTTCTCTCCTTCCTCTCCTCCTCGGGTGCGCAGGGGCATTAAAACACAGCTGCTCCGCGGAATGCAGGGCGGAGGAGCAGAAAAAGCAAAGAGCGAAGGGAAAGCAAAGTACGGGCGCAAGTCACTTCGACGACACTTTCACTTTTTTCCCCCGGTGCAAATCCACTCCCCACGTGATTTTAGGTGCGCTCCCCAGCTCGGCGGCCGGACTTTTGCTTTGATTATGATCACTCTCTTCTCTCGCGTCCTACACGCACAATCACATCCCTCTCTCTCACCGAGCCGGGATTTCTCCTCCACTCCTCCCCTTTCACTTTCTCCTCCTCCTCCTCCTCTTCTGCCCCGCCAGCAAATCAATAGAGAATCAACCAAACCCTGCTGGCGGAAAACCCGCCTACCACTAGACGGAGAGACAGGACCACAGAAGAGCGGAGGCGCTCAGACAGTCCCAAAAGTTGTAAAACCGGGAGATAAAATGATGATTGTGTATAACAAAGAAGATAATCTAACCTATTGCCATTTTACTTGGCTAGTTGAACACAAACTGAAACGATATTTCTGTTATAATGAATTAAGGATCAAGATAAAGATCTATCTTCAAACTTCAATCAAAACAATAATATCCTCAAAAGAAAAATTTAGGCTTTTTCTCGTCTTTTCCCCCATATTTTGATCCCAAAAAGAGAGTAGATGGTTGAATTAGTTGTAATAATTACGTTCATTCACGTTCATTAAGTCATATTCAGGAGTGTCATGACACGATGACATGATCACAAATCTGCAATAAAGAAATTAAGAATATTATGTCATTTTAATCACACCTAGTAGGCCTGGCGGAAATTAGGTTTTGGAGAAGTGGGCAAAAGTAGCACATAGGTAACGAGGCCGAAGACCTGAAGTTTTTCATTTCAATAGCCTATTCCTTGGAATTGATGATGGTAGATAAAATTGCTATTGCTATTTATTCATCGCCAAGGCAAAAGGTTTAGACTATAAAACAAAAAAGCCAACATTGTGGAGATGTGGAATGCATCATTGGTGTCCTCTATCTAGCTTCATGCTGATGTATCTCTACTAACAATAGATTTCGTGCTCCTCCATTATTGATCCTGTTTCCACTTTTACAGATTTATCCATCCATCCATCCATCCATCCATCCATCCATCCATCCATCCATCCATCCATCCATCCATTAATTCCAAATTGATTTTGGAAATTATTTTAAGTTTTTTAAGCAAATTCCTACTCCTTATTCACACTGTAGACAATTAACTGCATGGTTTTAAAGTAAATGCAACAGATTGCATTTGAATTTACACAATTCTTTTCTTTTAAACTTTTTTCTTTTCTTTTTGGACAGTAGAGTTTGGACATGTCTGAGCTTCCCTGTTTGAACCAGACTGAAAGCCAGAGAGAGTAGGACTGTAAAAAGGGGACAGGCTCTGAAAAAGTGGGAATATAGCTTCATGTTGCATCCAGCATGTACGTTTTAGTGTTGGGGAGGGGGAAGCAAAACAACTCTTGATTATTTCTAAATCAGTCTAAATAGCTCTGTTTTAGTTATGTTCCTTTTTAGAGATTAGTTCAAATTATCCCTGCAAAATCAATTGAAAACATCCCAAAATCTAAAACATTTTACAATCTGAAAGTTTTATGTTGACTGGGGCTTTTTATGCTCTTCATTCATGTGGGACAAATCCCCGTTTTCATAACTTATATATCAATTTGCTGTTTTGAGCCTTTGCAGCTTTGATTCACTGGCCAAATGAGCTGCGTTTGAGGGGTGAGCTGCAACTAATTGGCAAGTGTTTGTTATCAAGTGGATAACTCCATATGTGGGTTCTTGTTCAAGCTCTTTGATTAAATCCTCCAGGATTAAAACCTAACTCTTTCAGCTTGGTTCCAAATTATTCTATTCCAGATGGAAACTCTGTGCACCATCCGTCATCTGCTGGTTTCCTAAAATAAGTCTGTTTCTCTGACTGTGTTTACAAAAAGCAGAAAACACTGAGCAGACACAGAGATGGGCCAAAGATGAAGGGAGCAACGTGCAGAAAATATGACAACACAGACACTAAACAGTTAATACTGAAACCGTCATAAATCTTTGCAGTCAAATAAATCGGAGTGCTGAAAGTACAAGGTGAGCAGACAATGTAAACACTACCCCGAGATAATGACACACTCACAGAATATGCAAAACAGCCTTGAGTTTCCTCCACTTCAAACTATAATTCATGAATGAATAACTTCATGTCTTGCTTCATAATGCATTTTAAAACATGTTGTTGCAAAGGGCAAAGGTTTGAACCCGAAGCTAAAAGCCAAAATCAAATAAAGGTTATAAAGTAGGGTAGATTTTTTAAAAGCAAGTACTGAATCATTCAGTTTAAGATAATCTTTTTACACATGTATAGTTTGCTCATCCACACTGTATTTGCTCTGTGTCCTTCGCTGCATCCTAAACTCTGCCACCCTGGCTGGAGTTGTTTGTTGAGTATGTGTGAGAATATAAACTATGTGTGTCTACAACTGAGTGAAGTTTTCCATAACTGCGACTTGTGCGGGAGATTTAAAAAAAAAGAAATCTGTGGCCAGCAGTGTATTTTTACCTGAGTCAATGCTGGGTTATTTCTCTCTGACATGTTTCAGTACATTCACTCATTATTCCGACCCATAGATTTGGCCACGGCTTCTATTCCATCCTTATCATGCCAGATAAAAAAAACATAAACCCACTACAAAGTTCATGACGATTTCACTGTAAGTGCGGCCAGATGAGATGATGTATGCAACTCAAGCAGGCTCTCATATTAGATTATATTAGCTTCCTGTTTGTGCCAGAAGCCTCTGATCTCACCAGTGAAGTAGTCCGCTTGTGAGTGTGTATTTGAGGAAATCTTATCCAACAGGGTATAGTAGTTTACGAACATGTATTTTTCAGTGTAGATGTATTCCAGACTTGCCTTCAGTGCAGTCCTTCAATTAGTAAGAAGATGCACTCTGAGAAAATATTCTGAAAAAAAAGAAAATTGCTAGGACATATGACCGTTAACTGTACAGATACTTTTCAATTATCCAACAATGGAAAATTCTGTACTTCCACAGCATATGCCCCTTTTGCATTCATGGACATGTCTGCTAATTTGAAAATGGAAAATTATACCTTCATATCCCTGTTACATCCCTGAAATGAAACCACACAAAACAGAAAAGAAAAACTTTTTTAAAAAACAAATTAACCTATCTACTTGAATTGGTAACAAGCAATTTAACATATAAGTTATCCATGATTAGTTGTTAAGTTCTAACCAACATTATTTTAACTCATTGTGAAACACAGATGTTCTATCCTCATGTTCCACAGCCTTTTGTATATTGCAAGGGCGTATTTGGAGTACATACTTCGATACCAGTCGATGTATCGGAATCAATACTTTTTTGAGTATCAAGATGACACAAAAGCATGCCCTTTGTTCTGAGAATTTTAACCAACGCTTCAATGTCACATGATTATGGCAGCCTGTCAGATGTCATGATGATACTCTTAGTAATGATGTTTTGTTCAGATATTTTACTGGTTTGATGCAGGTACTGCACATTATGATTTATTATATTTTACATGGCTCGAGAACACTCCAGATATGTTTAGTTAGATTTTTACTTTCCCAAAATGCAATGTGCAAATAAAAAAAAAACAGGTAAACCACTGTAAAAAGATATAATGGGAATTTCGTGTTTTTAGACTATATTTACTTATCTCTACAGACTTTTTTTTGTGTGACAAATTAAACACTGTAAATTGAGCAAGACAGACTGATGAATAGTTTCAGAAACACTGATATTTGAATTATTTTAGAAATAATGTAAATAAGAAAATAAAAGGATTATTTTCAAAAATCAAACCATGAATTTCATTGGGAAGGAGGGGAAGAAAGTTTTTTAAAAGTGGAAATAGAATTTTTTTTTAAAAACACAAAACTCAATTTGATGTTAGCAACATATTTTCTAAGAGAGAGAAAGAGAGAGAGAGAAAGAAAGAGAGAGAGAGAAAGAGAGAGAGAGAGAGAGAGAGACATAGAGAGCTCAAAATGTGCTACAAAAAAAATACAATTCTGTATACGCCTCACTCCAACAGAGGAAAAAAGGCCTGACATATCAGAATGATGCTGCTACTGAAAGGGTGCTAGATTGGCCTACCTTCCGTCCTGAGCTTGTTCTCAGGCCCCTTTTTGACCGAGCTGGTTCCAGTTCCAGTTCGGGGCCTTAGCACAGTCTCCTGGCCCCCAAAACTGGTTCTATCCTGGCACCAACTCTGTCCTGGGCCAGAGTTGGAACCAGCTCAAGTAGCGGCTGGGGGCTTGTTTTTGTAGTAATAAGATATCCCTTTAAACGATTTGCAATTTATGCATTTTGCTTTGGAGCTTTAATCATTAACCATGCATGCATTAAAGTGTTGTCGCTGTCACATAAATGCACCTGATGTTTTTTCTTTTTTTTTAACACAATAGACTTTTTCACTACTCTTCACAATAACAATTAGAGTCCTAAATTGATATACTATAAAGCTCATTAAGAAGCTATTGGAGACATCATCTTGCCAAAACTAAAAAAGGACTAATAATTTTTGGAATAATGGTGTTTATCCTGCAAGGCAAGGATATATAAGACGACTTGAAGCTGGTAGTGGTTCAATCCCCATTGCGGAACCTAATACTGTTTAACTTTAATTTGCCACCCAGCTGTACATCCTGGATACCAAATATTGGGACAGGAATTAAGCAAGCTGTGCTCCGACAGTTGGAAAACCTCCCTGACCAGCCAGTCGACCTACAGGATGAAACACACACAGGTGAAAATTTCATTCGTACTAATGCACATGAGACAGAGCCGCTAATTCAATTACACATCTGCATATGCTGCTATTCATCAGTGCTAATTTCATATTTCATTCTAATCACACGTCTGCATACATAGACATACACATGGAGAGACCTCAATAACACATGACCCCGCTCATGGAGATTAATCTTCTATTTCATACTTATTCATTTAATAAATTAAGTCACAGCTGAGACCATGGAGCAGAGGAAATGAACGCACCTCCCTACAAAGCTGCTTTGCCTGGTTGCACATGAATTCACGCACTTGCCTCAGGCACAAAGACAGTCTGTTTCTGAATGTCTAGCTTGTCTTCACCTCCACACCTCTGCCTCCCTTCTGCACTTCTACCTCTCTCCACCTCACCCCACCCCAAGCAGGCCGTCATTCAACAGCACAACTTCATAATCCACCTGTGTGCACACGTTTAAATAATGTGTGCGCATGTGGCAGAGTGTGCAAGTGTGGAGAGCTTGCATTGTGTCAAACGCAACCTTGGCTGTGTTTGGACAAGGTGAAGCGATGCATTCTTTCAGTGTCAAGCTACACTCAACTGCACACATTTTAGTAAGCAAGGTAAATCACTGTGGGGAGAAAAAAATCAGCTTTGTAAAGGAAGTACATGAAAATATTCAGCTTAATTGCAAAACAAATAAAATAAATACTGACTGCATGAAGGTAAGATTGCATTGCAGGTGTGTGGATTTGTATTCCTGATGTGAGGAGATAACATAACAGATAAAATCCAGGTATCAAAGCCTCTTGTAATGCAAGGGGAAACCATATCCTTTAATGGGCTGTGTGATAGCGTTTTCACTCCAGGGCCAAACTTGTGTAGTGTTTTACCTGAGTTGGCCTTATCAGACCATCCTGTGTCTGCACTTTCACTTCATTGTTACCCAGAGGAGACGGAGACAGAGGCTTGTTTCAGGTGCCACAGCGAAGGAAGAAAGAGTTTATCTTTTAAAATGCTGAGTGGAAATGAAGCATCATCAGAGAACTGGGATCAGTGGCAGAGGATTCTTTTAATGCAGACCAGAGAGGGAGATTATCACATCGATTCTTCTCTCCTTACACTCAATCTCAGTCTTTTTTCTCTGACCAGTCCGTTGATGTGTATTGATTTATGGTAATCTCCTAAAACCAAAAGACTGTAATGATACTATACATTTTAGATCTCCTCCTTCTCTCAAATGAAAAAAACCAGCACAACTGTCATGCAGCAATCTTGTTTCATTTAAAATTAATTAAGACAGTAAGTAACAGACATAACAAAATACTTTCTATTCCATTATCTATAATTATGCACATAAAGGTATTGTGCTGAAGAAGTGAATTACATCTGAGAAACTGTGGATACTGACGTTCATGGTGATGACATTAAGCTCCTGCCTAAACAGAGTTACAGACAGAAAGAGCTCACAAACTCATGGGAATCACCTTCCTTGTAGGCAGCGGCCGACCCCTGCAGGATAGCGGCGCTCAGCGACACTGAAGAAGAAAACAACCTCAAGAATAGTTTATGGAGAAAGAGCCCAAAGCGTAGAACTGATCTGAATCTGGTGGAGTATCTGAGAGATGTGCCGGGACAAGCCTGATCCCCACAGGATGGGGAGAAGTGCTGTGTCCATGCTTCTCTGGTCAGGACTCCTCTGGCAGCCTCGGGGAGTCCTAAGCAGCATTAAGAAAGAGGTTTTCAAAAAATATGCAAAAACAGTATGTCAAGTAAGTAAAGTAGCTTCACATCTGTGCAGAGAAAATAGACCCATTATCATTGTGTGTGTGTGTGTGTGTGTGGGCGGGGGGAGGGCAACATGTGTGTGTAATACATGCTTTGTAACTGTGTAAATGAATTTGTGTGTGCCACTGGTACTTCCATATGCACCGTTTTGTGTCCAATTTTGGGGTGCTGGCTTTCAAATGTGCACATACAAAGAGGTGAGCGTACAAAGACTGAATTTACAGGTGCACACATTACACAAATGCTTGAACATTAAAATTGTGCACACAAATTTCTTACCTTCAACCTCACAAGTCTCATCTTTTCATGTTCAAAAAGGCTCGTATAGGCAGACACGTCACTGACTGCGTGCGCACACATCGCCTGCATCGCACAGACAAAACTGCATTCATGCACAAGGTGAAGACTTTATTTAGCGATGATGTTACTAAGGAACCTGAATATTTCTTCTTTCTGAATAACTTTATAATTATTCAATAAAAAACAAGACATTGCTTTTTGTTTCAAACTTAGATAAGATTCAATCCAAAACCTGACATTTAGTGTACAGATGTTTTATTTGTCCCATTAAAGTTTATTTGTGTTTTTAAGTGAATCATTTGTCATTAATGCTTTCACTGTCTTACGGTGAGGTAAACAAACACGTCTTTCGCTAGCTCCAGCTTCGTCTTTACCCTCTTCGTTTTACTCATCTTTCACTTCATCCGTTGTAATAAAACATCTGAAGTACACACAGCTGCATCTGACAGCACGGCCACAATGAAGCCTCTGTTTTCTCTCGGCAAACACACACACATTTGCACACACTGAGCCGTAAGAAGGAAACAGCTGAAGGATGTAATAGGGCAGATGAGGATCATGGGGTTGCAGTTTGGTTTGGGTCAGGGCGAATGTTTGGCAGCTGCGGGACAAAGACGTGCTATCAGAACTGCTCCTCTCTCGCCTCCAGCTCGCTCTGCAGTGGAACTTGTTTTGTCAGTCACTTTGCCAATAAACATCGCCTTGAATAAGCAGAAGCCTTGTGATTTTCTTCACACTCATTAAGGGATGAAACGTGTCCTCTATGCGAGTATCAACCGAGGACTTCCAAAACAACTGGGACACTTTCGAGTCAATGCGTCTGATCTTAGTGGAAAATTCTTCACCAATTTGGTGTTCTTTGTGTTTACTCAGACAACTTTACAACCAACTCATTTGTGTGTTTGTGTGTTGTATTTTTTTTATGCAAGTATTCCCGTGCATCCACATTTAGGCCTCACAGGTATGTTGAGTGTTGGTGCTACAGATGGTCAGCTTATCTCCCGTTGGATCTTCCACATCCTCTAGTAGAAAACACAAAACTTCTGTTAACACACACACACGTGCATGCACACACACGGTATGGACATCTATAAATCAGTCATACTCCGGAGCCATATGTTCATACCTGTCTGAAAGGAGGAAGCCCCAACGCAGGTGAGCCCCTCACATTCCATCAGCTCGCAGCCTGACAGATATACAGATGGGGAGCCAGAGAGGTGGCGAGCGGGGCAGAAAGCTAACCTCCCCTCCAACTTTTCCTTAATCCAGCTGTGACTGCCTCCCTCTCCTCGACTCCCCCTCTCCTCCCATCTCTTCCCCTTGGGAGAGAGTGCTCACAGTGTGGCAGATGGGTGGAATGCATAATACATTGACTATTTGGGGGGCTGGGAGAGTTCTGTGTGTGCGTGTGTGTGTACATGCAATCCACGGGGAGTGGGCTGTGTAGTCATTATAGATCTAATGGTTGTGTTTTAGACGCTGCGCCATGCCAATCTCATTTGAAGTGCGAAAGCCAAATGAGTGTGAAGCGTTTCATTACTCATGCTCTGTGAACGCACTCTACCCCTCAGATCATTTCAGGCAATAGTTCAGTGATACAGTCGCAACTTTGGGACTTTCATGGAAATCATGTAAATACATACAGAAAATGTGGGTGCATGTGTATATATACACACACACACATCAATGGATGTCGTAAAGGATGTATGCTTGAGGTGTCAGATTGTGTGGATTTGTCCCTTTTGTTCTCCTCAGTCACGGTTCCTTTGCTGCTGCTCGTAGACTTCACGTAGACATTATTTCCCTAATTACTGTGATCACAGCAAGAATAGGCCAATGTATCATAATGTTGTGTAATTAGCAATCAATTGTAACCTAACAAGGCCTCCTCGGGCTTAGGTAATGGATTTTGGAAAGACAAGCTGAGCTGAAGCATGACTAATACAGCATGGGTAGGTATAATTAAAGCCTCTTCTCTAGAAAGAGTTTCCATCTCTCATCAGCCTAGCTGCCAGACTAAAATGTTGTCATTTTATGTTCCTGCAAACTACAGATAAACATGATCCCATTTGTTTCCAAATCCTATAAGTCTCTCTTTCTCTCTCGGTTCGTCATATTTTTACACCAGATTTAGTTTTCGTATGCAGGTTTTTACAGTGCAAGTACATATGCCATTGCAATTAGCACACGGGGTATCTCTGTGCCACCCTGCAGACAGTTTCTGAGGAAATCTAGGTTGAGCTGCAACTGCACATTACTGAAAGTTAGTTTTACAGCCTTCACGTGTTAAGTCTGTGACATCTTATGAAGCTTTATGAATCACCAATTTGTCGTTCATGTGTTCCATATTCCAAGTGTGTATGCATACACATTCAATTCCCAGAAAGTTGTGACAATCTGCAAAATGTGGATAAAAACAAAAAGCAAATCTCAAAAATCCATATTTTATTCCCAATAAAAAATAAACAACAAGCCAGGCGTTGAACCAGAGACATTTCACCGTTAAACTCATTGGAATTGCCTGAGTTTTTGCCTCAGCTGCCACTTTGACACCTATGAGTTGCCTCCAGAGTCCCACAGGCCAAAAAGGCCCAGTGCTCTTTCTAACTGGATCCCTCAGTCCCGGTGTCCACCAACATCACACCGCTGTTCCTCCGCATCACGAGGAGCCGGATGAGGTGGCTTGGGCATCTGTTTATCATCCCTCTTGGAAGGCTTCCTGATGAGCTATTTCAGGCACATCCCAACAGGAGGAGACCCTGGGGTAGTGCCTCAGGATCCTCTTGGATGAGCTGGCTACTGTGGCTGTGGCGAGGGAAGTGTTGGCTTCCCTGG
This sequence comes from Craterocephalus amniculus, assembly GCA_036024015.1. Classification (NCBI taxonomy): domain Eukaryota; kingdom Metazoa; phylum Chordata; class Actinopteri; order Atheriniformes; family Atherinidae; genus Craterocephalus; species Craterocephalus amniculus. The sequence continues at coordinate 715 of JAVQJG010283501.1, read as the reverse complement.
TTAGGCTTCTTCCTCTGTGATCCGATCCCAGGTAAGCGGTAGAAAATGGATGGATGGTCTTTAAAATTCAATGTCAACAACATAAAGAAGTTGGAACTGGGGCAGCGAAAGGCTGGAACAGTGAACTGGAAAAAACTGGAGGCACTTTGTACAGCCAATGAGTCTTGGCAACATGTCAGTAACATGACTTGGTACAGAAGGAGCATTTCAGAGAAGCTCAGCCTTTCAAATGTATAGATCAACAGAGGTTTGCCAATCTATGACAAGCTATGTCTAAAAATGATGGATCAATGACAAAAAGATTTTCTTCAGTGTAAAACTGGTAATAATTTGAAGATCCCACCATTAATATTGTATAATATTATCAAATGATTCAGAGAATCAGGAGGAATCTCTGAGCACAAAGGACACAATGAAATGTCAAAACTGGATGCTCATGATCATCATTATATAGCTACTATGAATTGGCTTGTACATATCACAAACTGGACTGACATGGATTTTTTTTAATTGGATCATAATGAATTAACCTGAATTGACTGTGCCTGTAATCTGTAAAGTGCAGATAAGTGTTGAGAATTGGTACAAATAAACCTGAATTGCATTGAATTGAATTGAATTGAATTGAATTGAATTGAATTGAATTGAATTGAATTGAATTGAATTGAATTGAATTGAATTGAATTGAATTGAATTGAATTGAATTGAATTGAAT
>JAVQJG010283500.1:0-13834 GCA_036024015.1 Craterocephalus amniculus | reverse complement strand
AAAATGACTGATATGGTCTTGTAGCAGAGGTTCTCCTGTTTAATTTTATGTGCCATATGACTATATTTCTGCATGATTAGCACTGCGTTGGATGTCTTTGCTGCAGAAATTCTGTATTGCACCCCGCACTTAAGAGGTTAATGGCTTTACAAAGATGTGTGTGATCTTGCAGGATAAACCCACGGACACACCCTGAGGCCAATCTGACGGAGAACTATTGTCGTAATCCAGATGGAGATCAGCACGGACCCTGGTGCTACACCACAGACCCCAAAACCGAGTTTGACTACTGTGCCATCAAACAGTGTGGTAAACATCTCTGCTTTCTGTGTCCAATTTAGCCGCTGCACTGGGCCTCCAGAGCGCCTGTTTTCTGCTAGGCAATGTAACAATCCTGTTGTTGTTGTTTTCAAACAGCTGGAGAGAAAGTGTCCCTGACAGAACCCGTAGGTTAGTTTGTGAATGAACATGGAGCAAGCTGCCACAAGCGTCCACAGTTGGAATTCTGCAATATGTGTTGTTTTTGTTACTACAGAGAAGGTGGAGTTCAGTGAGTGTGGGAAGAGAGACGACCGCGTTCCGATCACTAGGTTGCGTATCGTCAACGGGATGCCGGGGAATTCGCCGTGGACAGTGAGTCTCAGAGACAGGTTTGTCCGATAGCTGTTCATGTTTGGCGAGACAGAGTTACAACTGATTGCTGCGCTGTGAGTAACCTCTGACCTTTTTGTTTGCAGGAAAGGAAATCACTTCTGTGGAGGATCTCTGGTGAATCCCAGATGGGTGATCAGCACCAAACAGTGTTTCTCCTCTTGGTATTTCAGTCAAAGGATTTTCTGTCTTTGCATTTGATGACATATCTGTAAAGAGGGTTGCATCTTGAGTAACTGCATCTTGATTTTCATGGAGAGGGTGAAGATGGAGGGTAATGTGAGATACCTGACTGGCCAAAGATGCAAATATTCTTGAGGCCTAATCATTTTTTAAGTAAACCTAGCAATGAAACCATAATGACTTGTAGGAAAACTATTTTTAATCCAGAATGCTGATTGATTACAACTATTCAGAAATGTTATGAAGTCAGCACCTAGTGGCGATCAGTGGTACTGCACCATGCTTCAGTACAGTCAAACAATCAGGAGGGGCTGGCATGTAGTTTGTTTTTGTTTTGGCTTATGAAGTGGTCATTTCCATTGGCCAAATATTCCGGAAGCATGCATGATAAAGTTAATTATCAACAAAGGAGCTTCAGTGCTTTTTATTATCTCCTTAAACACTGAAAACTCTGGGCCATCCTTTGTGAGAGAAAAGGAGATAATGCCATCTCACAATTCCTCACAGCATCAATGTCTATGATGCTGTGATTTACATATTGCTGTAGCAGTTGGGATTCATGTATGAAAATATGAGTACAGGAAGACAAGCAGCAGCCAGTCATATTTAGCTTTTGTAACTTTTTCTTTACTTGGTAGTGTTTGGTAATATTTTATTGCATTGACTTTGGGTGTCTTTGTGCACAGCTATGTGGACCTACCTGGGTACTCTGCAAGGATGGGAACACTTTTTCGCGATCCAAAAGATGGTGAGCCCACTGTGCAAACCATCCCTCTCACCAAGATCGTCTGTGGACCGTCCGAGTCTCAACTGGTCATGCTGCAGCTGGAATAGTGTGTACTATCAGTGCCCTTTGTGTGGCATACACATACGCAATTGTGTACTGGTAGCTTCCCTTTTACTCTGTCTTTATTCTGTCTGCAGCCCTGCCCAGGTCAACGCCCGTGTCTCTCAGATCTGCCTCCCTCCTGAGCGCTACATAGTGCCCGAAGGGACGATGTGTGAAATTGCAGGATGGGGTGAAACGCGAGGCAAGTGCTACCCCTTAGGATAGCTTAACAGTGAATTCACTTTAAACCGTGTTTCATGCAGCTACAGTATGCATCGGTCCAAATATATGCAAAAAGATAACATATTTAGAACAAGAATCTTGCTTCTGTCCTTGAAATACTATTTTACCTAAATGAGAGAGCTATTCAGGCTCTGGAGCAACAGATGACATAGCTATTTCCAAAATTATTTAACATCTGTTCGCCATCCTATTTATTTCTGCAGCTCTCTTAGCCCGTTAGTTGCTAATATCTCCTTCCTTCTGTTTTTCAAGGAACTGGGGATGAGACTGTCCTCAATGTGGCGCACATGCCGGTTATCAGTAACGCAGAATGCAACAAATACTTTAGAGGTCGTGTTCGTGAAAATGAGATGTGCACAAACATTTTCCAGGGTGGAGTAGGCGCCTGTGAGGTATGTATCCATAGAGAAAATGTGGATAGCTTGAAAGATTTGTTGTTCCTTTCTAAAATACAACTAGATTAAAAGAATGCTTCACCCTCTGAATAATGTGCCTTCATCTTCTACTCACTATCATCATCTAATGTATTTTATGTAATAAAATATATTATATATTTTATTATATGTAAGTATATATTTTATATATACTAAATTATGTTGTTTCAATTAAATTATGGACGCTGCCCACGCATTTGGATTACACTGAACGAGCAGTATGGAGGAATATTGGCAAGTTTTTGTGGACTTCTATGGACCTTTTTGCGCGGTCGCCATTCAACATCACAGTATTGGAATTAAGGGAGAATGAAAATCTCCCCATAACTCTGCATGATAAATGTCAATATTCCAGAGTGTTAATCAGCATGAGGGTGAGTAGAAAATAAAGGCACATCACTCTGAGGGTGAAGTATTCCTTTAAAATATGGCAAGGCAAGTTTATTTGTATATCACATTTCCTGTACAAGACTTTTCAAAGTGCTTTACATAAAATATTAAAAACATTACAGATGGTGCAAAGAAAGCATTAAAAAAGTAATAAAGAAGGCAACAAATAGCAAAATTCACAATAAAATAGCAAAAAAATGTAATAAAATCCCAAATGAAATAAATTAAAAGCAACAACATTCAAGAAAGAAACAAAAGACAATGTGACTATGTACCAAGTCATGGGGATACCCATAAAACCATTTTTTGTCATGCTTACTGGAAACTACGGTGGCATTTAAAGCCATAATTCAGTATAGCAAACAGAATACAGAACAAAGAAATATGAAGCTTTAACTAGAAGTTTGTTGGCAGTGTAGCAGAAAGACAGTACAAAATGCTATTGTTAGGCTTTCTCCAAAGCAAATTGCATGTTTGTTTGGTTTTACAAGGGGTAATGTGCCAGTGAGCTTTAGAGATAGAGCTAATCGGACTGTTTCCACCAGCTGTTTCCTTTGCCATTTGTGCTAAGCTGAGCTAAGCTAACCAGCTGCACCAGTGATGGTGTGCAAAAATCCACAGTGTTCTATAGCTCCTGCTCTTACTGCCCTGATATTTTTTAGGTTTGAGTTGTTTTTTGCAGTGAAAACTTCATTCTTCTGCAAACACCTTTCTAATGTTTCTAATTTTCCAAACTGAGAAATTCCCTGACCACTGTCAAGTAATGGCACTTAAAAAAATGCATTTAGCAATAAGAAATGTGGATCCACAATGAAGTTTTGAGCCTTTAAAATGCTAATAACATGCATATAATAGACCACACAAAATCTGCTATACAAGATTTCAACACATGTCCTTAGGCAAAAATAAAAAGGATTTTTTCCCCCTTAAATCCATTATTTATGGTGAGAATCTTGCTAATGAAATCATAAATCCAAGCATGGTTTTTGCACAGGGTGGACCAATGGGTCCACGGCTTTTTTAGGATTTGCTGTAAACTTTACTGCTGTAAAGTTTGACATCACTCATATAGAGTATAACAAAAATAGAGAAGGTTGTTTAACACTGGAGTAATAATTATGTCATAACACAACACACAGTCCAAGGATCAGCTAGTGAACAATTAGTCATATCTCACACTACCCAACATAAAGCCAAAAAGCAAAGGGAGAGTAGAAAAAGAGCAGAAATGAAAGACAAACTATTAGAAAAGAAGCCTTAAACTGTACAGTCCTCTCCGCTGTTGAGGGGAAATCTCCAAGTGCTCAATCTAAGACTGCATGGATTCAACAGCCACATAGTTCTGGCTCCTACATCCCATCAAATATCCGGGTACATAATCCTTTTATCTTAAACCAGTGCCACACACATTTGTACCTGTTCTTACAGAAGCATCATTAAAGTCTTTTCCTTGCCTGCATAAAATGTACCCTGGGAGGAATGCTAGCTCTCTTAACTTCATCAGTTTAGGGAAAGTGTGAATTTTTGTGTCCTGAAAGGCTTGAGCTTGTGCAGAATCAACTTATAAATGACACTAAATTCCTAAGTAACTTTTCAATTGCAATTTTCTCCACAATTCCTTTGGCATATACTTTGTGAATAATACAAAATGATTACCTCAGAAATAGTCCCTCAAATACTGATGATAAAGAAATTCTTTGGATGAATCACATCACTTAAAGCAAAGAACATAGTTATTTATAAGTTCCTATAAGTCAAACACATTCACCATTTGGATAATGTAAGGCAACTGGGCAAGATGTGACTGCACTGCAAGATGTTTCCAACCTCAGCAGTGACAGTCAGTCATAACAGAGACAAATAATGACTCCGGAGTGTTGTTACTGTGTGTCTGCAGAGAGACTACGGCGGCCCTCTGGCGTGTCAGAACAGGGACTGCTGGGTACTGGAGGGTGTGATCATTCCCATGAGGCGCTGCGGACACCCAGGCCAACCCAACATTTTCATCCGCGTGTCCATGTACGTGGACTGGATCAAGAAGGTCATGGAGATGGCTTAGTGACAGATACTGCCATCCAAAGCAGAACTGATTAAAAAAAAACTTGCAAGGCATGCTCATACTTTCTTCTGATGTGTCTCTTTGGCATTAAACATGGTTAAATATACAAATCTAAATATACATGTATGAGCTTTGCTACTATGTCAGTATTATTTCATAAAACGACATGCAGAAGATCCTTGTATAGCATAGTTTGTTCCTTTATGTCTGTAATACATTTATTCATATATGAACTTGGATAACGTTCATCATGGAAATATAAGTGATTGCTCAAATTTAAGGAAACATTTTCTGATAAGTATTAACTTCTCCTGTGAGGACAAACTCTTTTGTCTTTACATTTTTGTTCATTACTCGACATTGTTCTAATAAATTCTTTTGTCTGCTACAGTACAGTTTTATAAAACTTTGTAATGTTATATATTGCAAGCTCAAAGTAAAGGGTTGTCAACTTTACCAAAAAAAGATTTAAAAAGATCTGCAAAATGAAAAGAAGAATAAATGCAGCTAATTAACCTCCAACGACAGAGGAGGTGTGTTAGTTTACAGCAAAGATTTAAGGTTGGGAACATCCCCTGTAAGTGCACCCTGTACCAGAAAACTGTATGCCTCCCTTGCTCTCGCTGGCATTGAATGGAACTCCAAAATACCTTCTTTGCCCCCAGCCTCTAAAAGAAATCCCTCCTCTGCTGTCTTTTGAAGCCTGCCCCCACCTCTAAAGACATGCCTTTGTGCCTTATGCAGAACTGTATGCGCTGCACATTCTTTCTAGTTCTATAGGAGGATTTTTGTAACCCGGTCCTGATGAGCCCACGGAATTCAGCTTAAATAAACCTCAAGATCAGAGTCCAACCGAATCTCAGACTGCAGAAGGCCACTGAACTCTCTCATACGTAGACACGTACACAATTTCTCCCATGCGAGCCCTCCCCCATCTCTCCAGATTATCTCCCACTCTGGCTTTCACTTGGTTTTTTTACAATATTTTTCACATTCACCTTTTTTTTATCACCTTTTTTAAAGAAATAAACACTAATATTAAAAAAGTGAAATGCAGGACTACCCGATGATGAGAATGGACTGTTCAGAAAGAGCAGATTGACAGTTAGGACTTTGGTATCGCTTTTTTTTCACTTTCATGTAGTAATATTTAAAGTAGGTGACTAATCAATTTCATACATGACTTCGGTCTTTCAGCAAGTGTTGAGAAGTTTTCTGGGAAACCTGACTAAACTTTTGCATTTACATGCAAATATTTTCTTTGTAAGTTTTTATTTTGCAGCTTATAGTAACAACTTGAGATGTCATGTGTAGGCGGAAGATAAACATTGGCGTCTTAGAATTCACCACTTTTTTTAAAAAAAGGATAATTTAGATGTAGTATTGTGGTTAGAGTGGATGTTCACTATGAAACTTTCTAAATTACATCATGAAACTGACACTGCAAACTGTTTCAGCTTTGCTCTGAGCTTCATCTCTGTAACTTTAAGCTTTATGTTCTGGTCTCATGCCAGCATGCTCACCTGACATGACTCTATGAGCGGTCCGGCATTAGCTGTCCCTGGAATGTGGTTCAAACATTTTCATCTTAATTAATCTGAATAATTAAATCTGAAAAGAAGAAACTAAAATAGAACCTTCTTTTTTTTTTAGGTGTGATTTCAGCAAGCATAAGCACACACAATAATATTTAACATGTTCCAACTTGAGTATTCCACTATGGTCTACTCTAATATAAATTTCTATTCACAAGTCTATTAAATGACTTGAAAGCCAGATGACTGAGACTGAAGGGTAACTTTTTACATGTTTTACAGGGGGAAAAAAACAACAAAAAAAGCATTTTTCTATTACTATACAATGTTTTTTTATGTTTTTAAATGTGTTTGTTTACATGCAGTGCATGATTATTTTCTCCAAACAAATCCACACCAGCTTGTTGCTCAGCAGATTCTACTGTAGAAATCCCATTTCAAACAAGAGCCCTTTATGACTTGCAGATACTGTGTATCTCTAACGCTGTAGGTGGGGAGATAACAGCAGGGGAAATCAGTGAAACCTCTGCTTGAAACTGTTCTAAAAGGCTGCTCTCTCACTATGATCTCTCCTGAAGCAAACAGAACCTTTTTTCCTACCCTCTTTGGGGAACGCCCCCCCCCCAAAAAACCCCCACTTTGTGAACCCCGGAACCAGACCCTCCAGTGCAATGCCCGTCTTCCTCCCTCTTTCTCCCTCTCAAGTGGGTGGTCCGGTGAGCTGCTCGGGGCGGGGTCCTCTGTTTCAACCCTCCTACCCCTCGTTCTTTCTTGAAACATGCTTTAATAGAGAAAGTATGCAATGCATACTGCTCTGCCACAACCCCCCACTATACTGCATCTGGGGTATTCGTGACTGGACGTCTGGGGATCACACACATTTCCGATTAGGAGGAGGGAGGAAAAGAGAGAGAGGGGGGAGAGAGAGAGAGAGAGAGAGAGAGATTACCCTTTCATTCCAGCCAAAGAGACGGTCGATACACTAAGATTTTCATAGTTGTGCAGGAGCACAAAGTGAACGGAGTGTGTGAACTTCCAGGTAAAACTGCAAACCGACTTAAGGTAAGTTGATCAACCTCTGCTTTGTGTGTCTGTGTGTGTGTGAGAGAGAGAGAGAGAGAGAGAGAGAGAGAGAGTGTGTGTGTGTGTGTGTGTAGTTTGGCGCTTGCTGCATGAGCAGGATTACTGAGCGTGAACATGGAGCCTATAGCCTGAATGTATACATGTAGGCTCTGTTCTGGCTGGCTGCTCTGAAAGCAGAGCTTTTGCACCTGTGTTGCTTGCCTTTGTCCTTGATGAAGTTTTTTCCATCTAGTTTTTGCCTCTCGGTCCATCCACTTCTCCGGACCTGTTGCATTATCGCTCGAAACCTAAAACATTTTAGAGATCGATTGCGCAAGTGATGGAAGCAGAGGGATGTTGTTTGGCGAGCGTCAGCTTTTACGCTTTAACACACCGATGGCCTCGACTGTTGTTTTGGCGTCAACATGTGCCAGTTACTCAAACGAAGTCGAAGGTTTGAGCTCGGGGCTTCGCCGCATCGAGCGCTCGCGCGCCTCCTTTAATGCCGCACAAGAATGTGTATTTATGGTTGCTTTTGCCGCCCATATGCAAAAAGTACATTCAGTCCCGTACTTGACGGGCAAACACCGTCAGTAGGGAAGACGGTGGGGCTGCTGCAGGAGAAGTGCACCCAGACGCTTGTTGTTGTTCCGAAGTGAGTTTATCTGCGACAGAACAACGTCGTGCGTCTCGTTTGGCTTTAAATCGTTTCAACGGGGACGTATTTCTCAAATTACCGCGACTTCCTGCTTCGGTACGGCCGTTTTGATAGGCTGTGTTGACAATTAGTGTTTGGCGCATTCCTCACGGAGCTAGAGTTGTGTAAACGACCACCTTGAGTGCTTACCGACTGTCAGTTTCAAGTAAATATCCATGGTGTGTTTTGTTGAAAAGAATTGCATTGTCTAATTGAGCAAATTAGATAATTGTGTTTTAAGAAGGTGTGTAATATTCGAAGTTGCGATTAATCAAACTCTGCCAGAGTAAGAGATTTATCTTAAAATGAAACAGTGCAAAACGGCTTCGTCGATAACGTTATCAAACTAAAAATTACTTAGAAAAACAAATTATAGTAATAGCCAACTCAAGATATTACCAGATGGGAACTTTTGAGTGAATCATTGTCACTGTTTTAAAAAGATGTTTAGATAAAACAGATAAACATTTTATTAATAGGGTTTCGTCTATTATGACTGTAAAAACTGATAAAATCTCATAGGACCCCCCCAAAAAATAAATAAATAAACAATCCAAAAACAAATCTCAAGAAAGAACCACCATCTGCATTTAAGAAGCTACTTCTGTTTAGGAATTGGGAACAGATAATCAATCAGCGCTGATGCATTTGTTCGTTATTTCCATTCAGCTTTTCCATGTGGTGCTTTTGTGTGTGTGTGTGTGTGTGTGTGTGTGTTTGTGTGTGTGTGTGTGTGTGTGTGTGTGTGTGTGTGTGTGTGTGTGTGTGTGTGTGTGTGCTTGCATGTTATTGACACACTTGTAGGAGTTTCACTGTAACAGTTGTCACAGCATCCCCACTCCAACCACATTCACAGCCCCCATTGAGAAATACCTCACAGAGGGCAGATGGAAACGCAGAGCTCAGTACAGTAGATGCAGATTTCGGATGGCAGATTGAGTTGTGAATATCTGTGCTACTTTTAGTCTCTGCACACCATTCTCATGTTTCCCTGCGTTTGCCAGAACCCTGTCTGTGTTCCGATGAACCTGGTGCCAAGGCTTATGTATGAGCAGTTCCCACGCTTGCATTTGGAAAAGGTTCCTGTGTGATTCTGAATTTGCCTTGTGGTGATACATTAAGCACTGATTGAAACTCCTTGTGGTAACTGTGCAAAAAGATGATTTGAAATGGTCGAATTAAGCTGGTTATCCCAAACTTGTCAAAGATGATTGCAGCTCTGCGTTATTTATTTTTTTCCACTTCTTTTTTCATTGTGATCTTCAGCTCCTGATACAGAGCTCTTCTCCTCTTTAAGCCCTTGAGGCCACTGCTCCAGGCTTTGATGCCCACACTCTTTAAAGCAGGTGGACAGACGCAGGCATGAGTAACAGTGGGACCAAAGAGCCGTCTCCTCAGCCGAGCACTGCCCAGTCGCCCGAAGAGCCTCAGCGCAGGGGCAGAGGTCGGCCACGGAAACAGCAACAAGTATGATCTCAATCTTTTGAAAAGTGCTTGTGGTCAGCTCTAATCTTGTCCTGTGATGTGCATTAAACTGAATGTTACAAATTCATCAAAAACAAAAAAAGCTTGAGTTGCGTTGTATTGTGTGTGTACATTTGTAGGCAATAGATGGCGCAGTTTTGAGTTTTGGTCCCACATCTTATCTTTCCCCACAGGAACCTGTTGGACCACCAACTCCAAAGCGACCTAGAGGACGACCAAAAGGCAGCAAGAACAAAGGCCCCAGAACTGCACTGAAGGTCAAAACTGATCAAGCTCTTTTCATATTTACACTCAAGTTTATAATTATACACAAAGTCATATTTATACTCAAGTCTTCATAATTGTTGCAGCTAACCGTTCTACTTCGCTTTTATCAAAAACCTGCTTAAATCATAATGCATATTTGTTTTACCGTGCAATTTATAGTCACACACTGTTTTACATATTGTGAAAACAATGTGTGCAATCTAAGGGGGTTTCTGTTTCCAGAGCTTCAGCATTAGTTGCAGTAGTGCAGGATTTATGTCTTCTCTGGTGGCAGCCACCATCAGGGTATGTCAGTTTAAAGCAGAGGAAAGACCAGCTGCTGTTGAATCAATACATTGTTTACCTTTCAAGCCTCAGCCTGCGGGTCAACACTCAAGGAGGAATTAATCAAGACAGTTTTTGTAAAACTATAACTTGATTACAAAAGGCCATTTTACTCTCCATCCTTTGGTTTATTAGTATATGGGGTTGAAGTTGGCTCCACCTCTTTCAATCCAGTGCTTTTAAATCATAAATACATCAGCAATAAAAAAATAAAAATAAAAAAAACATTTTAGGTTATTTACCTTGCACTGAAATTGGGAAGAGAGGGATTTATTAATGTGTTGTATCTGTATGAAATAATTACCATGGAGGCAACAAAACCACTTTTTTCCAAGCAGATATAATACCAATGCTTGAATCTGAGTACTTGCCGATACCGAATACCGATACCAATACTTATTAAAAAAATGCATTGAATTAGAAGACAGGTTTTATTTTTCTCTTCGTTTTTTTTTAACAAAACGCTGATGAAATAAATAAAATATATATATAAAAAAAATGACAACATAACTAAAATTTCAAGTGAAAATAAACATTGCACAAAGTAAATTGGGATTGGCTTCTGGTATCAACCAACTTTAACGCGTAAAAGTATAAGCACTTTAGAGCGGTATCAATACAATATCGGTATCGATGCAACCCTAATAATTACCTTTATTCACATAAGGTGCACAGTTGTTGCAATCAGCTTGTTCTTACTGCCATTTTAAACAATGAAAGCTTATCATAAGGTCCCGTAAAGGATGAAAAAATGTGTGCATTTGTAATCAATGGATTGGTTGTGTTTTAAAAAAGCAAAATAATGAGTTATATCCGATGTTTGGGTATGTTTATGACATTTTTGTCATATTGTGGATCATTTTGTCCATAATCAGTTTTTCCGACGCCAAAATTGAAACAGTCCAAAACTCAACTGAGTTTAATATGCAATCAAACAGAGCTTAGAAACTGAACAGTATTCAAATGTGATTCGTGACGAAGTTTTGATTGTTTTGCTTTAAAAAAAAATCAATAAATAATTATCTACTGATGATATACTTATGTTCTCTCCAATTCCTACCACACTGATCATTTCTCAGGAAATGGATTTAAAGGCAGAATGATATAAAACCGAATAATCCAGAAAAATGTGCTCAAAACGTTTTTTTTCCTTTTGATGGCTTTACAACATTTCACTCCTTCATGTTGAGATGAATGTAAATGCATTTGGGTCATTTTAAATTTGTATAAGTATTGTGCATATTGATATTTTTAGGGGTGATTTGACCTAGAAAATACATTTTTTATGTTGAGACCAAAAGTAAATTATACTGCAGTTCAACAACCGAACAGTGAACTGACATTAGATATACCGAAGAATTTTTTGTATGACAGCATTTTAAAGGAACAAGGGGCAGGATGAAGAAATGAGACTGATGAATGACGCCAGGGGCGGTGTGGGTAACTGCAGCCACCAGCCAAGCTGGTGTTACAACACAGCCGGTGACTTATCAGAACGGTAGCGCACAGCGTAATAACATCATCAGTGCAGTGCTTCCCGGACTGACCGTATTCCCAGCACTGCACTGATGATTCTATTACGCTGATTACTAGGAGACGGTTTACTTCAGACCACCGAACATATTTTATAAAAGCATGTGGAGCGACAAAGTAACTAACAATGGGCCTCATTCTTATGAACAAATTTGTTCTTAAGTCCCTCGAATGCTCACAAGGACTCTAACGAACATCTGAGTGCCGATAAATTTGAGCAAATTCAATGTTTGCGATGTTTTCTGCTGTTCAGTTCATTAAAATACAACAATAAAGTTACTACGAAGTTTTTGTTTGATTTTTAAATGACTTTTGATCGATTACATTTTGTTGTTATAGCGCGATTTTGACTTCACATCCTAATGTTACACTTCAGGAAAACGGTTTTTCATCCATTTCATTCATTCAAGAATAGTTGGCAGTGGAGACAGATTGCTGGTTTAACAGACTACTGAGCACAGGCTGCATCCTACAATATTCCTCCATAAATGTCTCAGCCACCTTTAAGTCCCAGATCCACCAGCAGAATAAAGCATCTTATACTTCAATTTATTATAACGATGTATTTTTTAATTTGCTAAGTTTTATTAAGAATATGTTTTGACGTGGCCGCCTGGTCAATAAAACCTCTCAGACTCAACTCGAGGATCAGTTGCAGCACTCCCTCTGTATGGGAACGGCATCTTAAAATGATGCCACAGCAGGTGGAAATCTGCTTTACCAGCTGTAGAAGTACAGTGGACTGATCATTTATTCAACAGTGTACCACTTTCCTCTTTAATCGCAACACCACAAGGATGTGTGTCCTGACACGCACACGCAACCAGGCTGCTGTCCAAGTTCAAGCGGAATTAATAACTAGTTATTATATAACCAGTTATTAATAACTGATTTAACATATGAAATCACACTTCTGTGCACATCTTTATTTTATCTTTTGTTTTCATTCACCTTTTTGTCATTATGCTATAAATTCTCCTTCTCAGTCTCACTGTGTGTGTTTGCACACGGCTGTGAGTCTCATGACCTTTTATGGGCATTTTATGGGCGTTTACCTATGCAAAGTAGAGCCAGCTGGTCTGTCGTCTCAACTAGAGAAAGTTTGGTATACCCCAATCCAAGAGAAAAGATACGAACAGTTTTGCAGTCTACAGACACATTTATGAATCTGACTGAGGATTTTCGTAAAAAAAACTTCTTAAGTAGCCTACAACTAACGAAAAAAATTTAAGATTCGTAAGAAGAGACTGATGAATGAGACCCAATGTTTGTGAACATTCAACTACGGAGCAGCTGCATCTCCAACTTCTTGCTGATTTCAGGTGGCTCAGGTCTTAGGGTGGGTCGTTCAGTGATATGAACGGTGGTTCAAATCCCTCTGCTCCCACCTCAGTCAACTGTTGTGTCTTTGGGCAAGACACCTTACCCTCATTGCCTCCAGTAATGGCACTGCTGGTAACAAAAAAAAAAACTCAATCGTAATTTGCTGTGGATAAAAGCTTCAGCTAAGTGACAACAATTTAATGTAATGTTATTTTCACATCAAGCACAAACACAACTTACAATGTTTGCTTACCTGCTCATATGAAACGTGTCAGCATCAGTTTTCAGTCCCAAATAAAGCTGAAGCTGCCTCCAAGAGTCCAAAACATATCCGATGTATACCTGGCTGCTGCCCGGCTTCTATCATATCATCATGAGATGCGGTTGCTAAATTACTTTTCCTCTTAGTGATGCTTTTTAGCAGCTTTCTGTTGCTCTGGCTCGTTTGCCGGCTGCGAAAGAATCCAGTAAACAGCATTTGAGTGAACCGCGGCTATGTTCTTCTTCTGGTATCAGAGCTGTCGAGGACATGCATGCAGCTTCAGTTGACATCAAATCCGTAAGACTGGGGCACGAACAGCAGCACATTATAGCCTCGTTTCCACTGAGGAGTATGGGTCTTGTCAGTACGGTCCTGAATGGTCCGGCCCATTCAGAGAAGCGTTTCCACTGAAAGTCGAGCCATTGCCGGCGTGCGGGCCTTCCAGTGCGGCGTCATGCTAGCGCGACACCAACACATGTGAAGCAAAAACAACATGAGCTATATGTCTCTATAAACGTTTTAATTCCTCACCGCTGCATCAGCTGATTTTACGTGAC
>JAVQJG010283487.1:0-10028 GCA_036024015.1 Craterocephalus amniculus | reverse complement strand
GTCTCCTCACTTGTTCATCTGCACTTAGCGTCATGTACTTTGCATTATCCTAAGCTGAAGGGGAAGGGGGTGGGTGGTGTGGGGGGGTAGCGGGGGGGGTATGGCAAATGTTCGTGGGTGAATTTTGGGTTGGGGGTGGGTTGGGGGTGGGTTGGGGGTGGGTTGGATAGACGGGAATGTTTTTAAATGTAAGGCGCTTTGAGCCACAGCTTTGTTTGAAAGGCGCTTTATAAATAAAGTTTAGATTTTTTGATTTTACAGGCATCAACACTGTCAACATTGCTAACATGGAGCAGCAGCTTTGGTTGATTTAAGCTTTGACCAATCAAATGACAAATAGCAACATATGAAGGAGACAGGACAACCGTCCCTTCTGAGAAACGGTTTCCCTATTGGTCTTGGCCAGACTAAATGCGCATTTAAGTCGCGATAGCCAGGCTAAGTTAGTACAGCAACAATTGTGTGATCGATAGCGGCTGTTGCCGCAGAGACGTTCTGCTCTTAAACATTCCTGCTGTGCCAAGGTGCAAGGCAGAAAGGACGACACTGCTGCAACACACAGGAATGTTTTACACATGTATGCATGTATAAACACACATGTATGTATATATATATACATATACTGAACACCTCAGGGCCTTTCAAAAGTCAATCTGAAATTGTTCCAGCTATCTACCTAGATTTTGAAGACAGGAATTTCAGGAATAAAAAGACAATGTGTGAAATGTGTTTTCTTGTGAGAGCACTTCCATCAAAATATCTTGGAAAGGAGTTCAGCATCTTGGGAGATGAAGGAGGTAGACTATACACATTGTTCATGGATGACTGAGTAAGAAACAAAGCTAGCCTGCAGTTAGTAGGCTAGAAGGAAATACGTGCCTTAGAGTTGTCGTTGAGGGAACAAAAGTCTTTCTGGCTCATTGCAGAGCACAGAACAAAATAGGAGAATAGCAGAGCCTAAGACCTCCAGGGACTCTGTTCAATTAAGCTCAATAGGACAGAAAATACCTTTTTCAAGATGATGAAACATATGCAATTTAATTTAGAAAAAAAAAAAAACAGAAACACCACACTAAAATAAAATACATAATCTATTTAGGTACATTTAAGAGAATATGATGAAAAGATAGTAATACTTAGTGTGTGGACATAGTTGTCTAATTAAATATGGCAATCCTTTCTATAATTAATAAGAAACTTTGTTTATATTCCACAATAAGTAGTGTAAGCCAAGACTTTTCTGTGGGTATGTTTTATTTATGACTGACTCAAATAAATGTATTGCCAAAACCTTCACCGACAGGTTGTAATAAGGTATTTTCATAAAGGATTATTATAATCAGGCTTACAAGGTTTGCCGGTATGTGCTTTGAGAACTGTGCCTTTACTGAGAGCTGTGACAAAGAGGATAATATGACAGCAGTCAACTGTGCCTCTGGCAAAGATTTAGCTCCAAACATCACTACTGCCATGTTTGTTCCAATTACTAGGAAGCCCTGAGCCTTAAAGTTGTATTGACTTGTGCCAGTGAGACACATGAAATTAGCCAGACAGAGCTGTTCAGGCAATGTGGCAGCTGTAATTAATGTGGTCTGCCGGTGGTTTAGCGGGAATCAGGACTGCACTGGAGTTGAGGTTTTTGGAACTGCTAACAATAAGAAACATTAATTACAGATCTATAAAAATAATGTTGAGCAGGACTGATGAAATAAACAGAAGTCCACTCTGGTGGCGGTATAACAAACACCATAAAGATGAAAAAGGGAGGAAATGTTTGCATTATCAAAAACAAAGATAAGTGGATAATGGAAATGTATGATGATAACAAAACACTGATTTAGACTTCCATTAACATTGTCCTGATGCACTGCATTTTGGTTAACAGTGTTGTGATTATTTTACCAAGATATTAAATTACCTTTTCTTTGCTTTTAGAAAAGACATTTTCTTCAAAGATAATTGCTGAGCCTGACATTATATAAGTTTTTTTGTTTTTTTTTAATCAAACTGTTAAAAACTATTAAACTATATTGCTCAAACCAAATATTATCTGTCCATTCATCTATTATCTATTTATCACTGCTTATGCAGGGCTGGGTCATGGGGGCAAAAGTATGAACAGAGAAGCCAAGACTTCCTTCTTCCCCCAATATTATCCTTTGCACTACTTGTAAAATGTTTTGGTGAGAGGTGACGCTTCTCATGTCTCAGAAATACAGTTTTATAAGGATTATTATAAGGATAAGGATAAGCTTTATTTATAAACCACTGTTTATGGTTACAAAATTTCCAGCTATATAAACTCAGCCATATTCATTTATACACACTCATTTGTTTATCTGTTATCTGAAAATGAGGAGAACATGCACACCCTTCCTGAAGCTCAGTGTATAGAGCAGTTTTCCCTGAACAGAAGGTTGGCGGTTCGATTCCACCCTACTACATGTCGAAGTGTCCTTGGGCAAGACACTAAACCCTACCTTGCCTCCCAATGTGCCAATCGGTGGTTTGAATGTGTAAATGGTTAGTTTCCAAGCACCAAGTATGCTTCAATATAGGTGCTGTATGAATGGGTGAATGTCATGTAAAAGCGCTTTGAGTGGTCGCCTACACTAGAAAAGCACTCTAAAAATACAGTCCATTTGCCATTTACTGGCACCACCAGTGCAGGACAGAACAAACTCTTTTTTTATATTTCTGACAAACAATGAAAAGAAAATACGAGACAAAAGTTTGATGCTCAAAATGTATAAAATGACTAAACACACAGATCGATCATGTATTTTTCACTGGTTTGATAACCAAAATAAAACAAATCCCTGGAAACAAACAGAAGCTATTATTAAAGTAGATATCATCTCCCATAGTAAACAAATGAAGGAAACATAGCATTTCCAAGTACTGTAGCATCATAAAATCCTCAGTCTTGCCAGCTTCTACTGGAACACAGTCAACTCACGAATTTGCAACTTCAGAGATAAACTGAATGCACCATTTGTGATGTTTGCTTTATTTAATCTGGAAAAGCCATACAGACTCCCAAGTGGAATTACACATGAACAAATATGAAAATATCATGAAACTCCCTGCAGCAAGACGAATGTTGCCAGCGAGTGTAATTCAGACAGCAATTATGCACTCTTCAAAACGCATTCAAATATTTTGACTGGCTTTGGCAATTAGTGTGTAAGAGACACAGATATCTGTTGAGCTATATTGATCACACATGTAATGCTTATGCCTTAAGCTTTCTGTGCCCATCTGGTTTTTCAAGAAAGCTTTGGATGGGCACTTGGCGTTTGAATGTTTATTCATTTATGATGCTAAAACGCATACTGCTTGGGGATTTTACGACACCAGCTCTTTAAATGGCACAGAGCCCCCAGATCGCCTCACAAGAGGAGCACAGACAGTTTGCCAAAACTGCAGGGGTCAAGTCAATACATGAATTCATTTATTTACCAAGTCTCCTCTTAGTAACACCGCACTTCCAGAACAATTTGGTGTTAACAGACAGCAAAACCACAGTCAACATATAAAGCAACCACATCTTAAACAGGTGGAAAAACAAAGCTGAAAAGAAGAGACAGCTGCACGTCTTATTTCTAGCACCAGTACTGCATGCCTCACCATGATGATCAAATAAAGCCTGTTTGTAAACATCTAGAGAAAACTTTGCATTCAGAATATTCTTCCAGCATTTACTTCTGAAATATATTAAAAGATGAGCGGCAGCTTGCGAAGTAGGAAAAAGATGTCAACCTCACAGTCCAGAAAATCAATAACCGGAGTTTTAAATAATGTGTTATATTGCAGCAATTCTAACCCTGTAAAGCTAAATAGCTCTGTGACTACATGAGAAAGTGCATTGTGCACTTTGTTAATGCCAAATGGATATCAAAAGTCCTCAAACAGCAATGGAACTTTTATAACATCTCTTAAATATTTGATTTTTATGGAAGGTAATAAGGACAAATGGAAAACTTGGCAGTCTGGGAGGCACAATGGCCTCATAAAAGCATATGGTCACCAAAAGGGGGAAATTTTAAGGACGTTAATGCCCATAAGGGCAGTAATGTTCAGGATTAAACAGATGTCATAAGAGCAGGATGGACAATAAAAGACTCATCGCAGCTTTTATGATGTCAGCAATCAACATGCTTACTTCCAATGTAATGTTCTGTGGTATTACTTCACAGTAAAACTGCATGTTTTCCATTAGTCTGAATGTTTTATTTTAGCTCAGAACACTAATAAATATTCTGCAGAACTTGATGTACTGACATTTTTGGTCTCAATCCACTGCAGATTATCCAAATCATCACTCTGATGAAAAAGATTTTCTCTTTTCTGGCACAAGTTTTAAGAGGCTCAGTCTTCTTTGCCAACTTCTTCTACTGGCCGAGCTTGTCCAGATTTAAACACCTGCCTCATGAAGACGTTGAGGAAAAACAATGGCGGGATAATTATGAATTTATGAAGAGGTTTGTAAACATGCAAAAATAAATCAACAAGCCTGGAGCAACACTCTTATTCCCAGCCTATCAAACAGCCAAAGCTGCGAGAATGTCAGGTTTAAAGTAAACACTCGAGCAGTGATTGGAGTTCCTCTCACAGAGGCTCTGTTTCATAATCCAGCTGAGTACTGGAGCCAAAGGAGCACAAAAAAAAAAGAAAAACAGTCAGAAGGCTTGGAGAGGCCTGTTGCAGCTCCCTTGTGTCGAGATGTGTAAGCAGGGTATTAACATGTAATATCTGATTGCTATGCACAGCAATGATACATCTCTCTTCGTCTTTAAATGATCAGTGCTTTAGAGCAGCAGGAAGCAAATACAATAGTTCCTGCATCTATTAAAAATACATTAAAATGAGCTCCAGCATATCTTTAACTTTTAGTCTCAAGCTCTCTGATTTTCATTCATTTATTTGTCTGTACATGTGGAGGCAGCAGTGAAAAGAGGAAGATATATAGAAAGTTATCTATAACAAAAGAGTTCTGTAGTTTTATATTTGGCACCATCAATGGATGGTAATAAGAAATAACTAGATTGAAATAAATAACTGTAATTAATCGCTTTGAGCCTGTAATTCCTCGCCAGCCCACATAAGGACATCTGCATTGGATCAAATAAGTGCACACACAAGGGCAGAAGAGGGAAGATGCACTCTTTTTTCTCCAAATTTATAAACACATGGATGTACCACTTTGTTTTTACCATTTTCAATCATTGCAAAGCTATTTGCACGTGACTGATTTCTACAACCTTCTTTAGGCCGCTATGGGATGCCAAATTCCCAAATTTGTAATGTGTATAATGATCATTTGTTATGATCATTCTTTGAATAACTTAAATGACATGAATCAAAACCAAAAGAAAAAGAAATTTGAAAAGAAGTAGTGCAGTTTTAATCCAATGCCAAACTGAGACAATGACAATGTGCTTCAGCTTCCACAAAGGCAGCACTAGAGCTACCAGCAGAGGACAAGCAGCGGATGAACACACAGTAGACCTATACAGCCTCACCACCTGGAGGCTTTCACCGATGTACAGATAGAGCGTGCTACAGTATGTTAGAAATGTTCTTTAACAGCTTTTGGAGGCTTTTAGCAGGATATGAGTACAAAGACATCAGAACAAACTCTAAATACTTATCAAAGTCAAACAGCCATCATACAACCATGACACATTTGTATAATAATTACATACGTATACTAAAACAACTAACATTGTAAACCAAATTTAGGAAAAAATATAAACCCTTTTTTTCTGTCTGATTTGTGAGCATGACCTAAAAAACGCTAGGTGTGCACATTCTCACCACACAATCATTCTTTATAAAAATCAGTTTGTGTGCAAGAACAGGTGTATAAATGTTTTTGTTAGTGTTCATCGTTTTATGCATCTGGCCCCAGGTGGCTGGTCAGCCTGATGTCTGCTCGTGTTTTCTCCTCCACCCTGACAGTGATGGCAGAATCTTGTTGTTAAACATTAAACAGCTGAAGCTAAAGGAAGCCTCAGAACTCTTTTTTCCCTAAAGCGTTTCACATCTATCAAAGCCATCAGCCCTGAAAACCTTCTCCTTTCTCCAACTAAAGACACAAACCCCGAGACTGTGGAGGTGCATCATATTGATATAAGGCAAAGCAAACCTTCATGACGCTGGTTTGTGATGTAAACTAAGAAATGTGAGTAAGAAGGAGAATTAAATCTGTC
Organism: Craterocephalus amniculus; assembly: GCA_036024015.1. NCBI lineage: Eukaryota > Metazoa > Chordata > Actinopteri > Atheriniformes > Atherinidae > Craterocephalus > Craterocephalus amniculus. The sequence goes on along the minus strand of JAVQJG010283487.1, from coordinate 3,813 downwards.
TTTTCTTGTTTATCCATTCATGTAATAATGCTTTTGTGAAACATACAGGAGAAAACTGACTCAACTCAATAGATCAAACTGCTCTGGAAAACCCTGTGTTAAACATAAAATGAGGTCATGTGGGCAGGTATTATCACATAAAACCGTTGAAGACATTAGGAAACCTGCCAGCAGACAAAAACTAAAGCTAAAGAGGTATAATGACTACATGAAACAAATACCTGAAGATATCTTGGGAAGGATGACAACAACTTAGAGGATCAACCTTAGATGTTTTAATATTCGCCTGACTGTGATACTAGAAACTTGGTCAGGCAACAGTAAAATTAAAAAGTAGCCAACAGCAATTTCTTAATTTTAATTCAACTAGCATTAGAAATTTAAAAAAAGACAACTCTACTTGGACAGATAAGACCGTCCAACCATAGAGGGACTTAAGGCAAGATTTGTGAGAAACTACACATGCATTTCCAGTTTATTCAATGCTAATAGGTTGTGAAGCATTCAAAACCCAAAATAACGAGGACATCCATGTATCTGTCTGTTGTCTTAAACAGGCTGTGTGCCACATAATGCGCTGCAGTTCGAACAGCTTCTCTTAAAAACTGATCACTGCATGTATTCAATAGATTGTACGTTTGTATGTTGAAGCACTGAAAAAACTCCGCATGGTGGAGTTTATTGACCGGTACCAGCCTGTCACTGCCTGTAGAGCCAGAAAAAAACCCCCGACCCGGCGCGTTTCCCTACGCAGGAGTATAAACACACAGAGGGTCTGCGTAGCCTCTGCGCAGGTCTATGCAGAGGCTACGCGCGAGTATAAACCAGCCTTAAGACCACAAAAAAGTGTTACCCACAGCGCCTGTCGCTGCAGCACGGACTTAAATTTTATAAAGTTGCCTTAAGTCCCTTTAAGAGGAATCCCAAACTTTTCCATGCAGCAGCCCACCTGTAAGGGTATGTTTGGTCCAGCAGGACCCACAAAAAAAATACCTCATGCAGAAAAATAAGCCAACAAACATAAAAAGCTGCAGTCATATCATTTACATCCAGATAAAAACACTGACAACTTAAAGGGACTTTACCTGATTTCACGGCCGGCTAGCTTAGTTAGCGATAGCGGCTAGTTTTTTTTTTTCTTTTGTGTGACGCTTTTTCTCGGCTAAGGGGTTTACTTTCGTAACTTAATACCAGATCAGTATGGGAACGCTATTACTGGCTGATCGGAGTCTGGACGTTGTGAAAATTAACCTGGCAGAGAAATAGCGTCACGCCAAAACTAGCCGGACGTGAAATCGGGTATAGTCCCTTTAAGTAAAAACAGAAATTCCTCATCAGCTTTTAACTTTGACAAACAAGATGTTATTTTACAGGACCGATGTGGACAGTATAGCCTATTTGTTCATGTTGAGCATTTAAAAGTTTTATCTGCCATTTTGACCAATCGCCATTGGTGACAACTGACAAGCACAAATGATCTCATCTGTGGCAGTGAAAGGCAGAACAATCAGCCACACCAGTGTAATGCATCGTGATTTGTTTCTGACAAGCAGGAAAGTCAGGCCATTTTCGGGCCTGAATGATCCCCTACAGTGGCTCTAGGGGATATTATGATGTTGGCGGTTCTAGTTTTAAAAAAAATTCCCACATCCAGGCGGTGACCTGGATCACCCCCAAAGTCTAATCAATTGTTCCTTCTACCATTTTGGAGATTTCCTGAAAATTTCCTCCAAATTGTTCCGTTACTTTTTGAGTTATGTTGCAGACAGACTGACAGACAAACGTACACCGGTGAAAATAAGACGCACCTTGGCGGAAGTAATAATAATAATGATAAATGGCCAGAAAAATACCGGCCAATTCTGCAGAAATTACAGTGGTTTAACTCATTCTGCAATAAAGTCGTGATGCTCAATTCAAAATCGGACGACACCACTGAGACAGAGCTTAAGACACCCAATTCCACAAAGGTTTTCTCCTTAAATCCGAGTGCTTTACAACAACTGGCAAAAACAAGTGGCCACATCTGCTGTCTCCCTGGCTACTGACAGGGAGATTCACCACAGTGTCACTACACTGCTGGGAAAAAAACTGCAGATCTGCAGCAGCAAACGACAACACTCCGGCAAAGGCGACCATAATACCAACAATCTAATCACCCTTGTGAAACTTTCTGTGGATATTTGCTCTCAGTCCCCTTTTTTCTTTTCACTGGCTATAATAGTGACGAAAAAAAGGGCTGAAGGAAAAACTGCTGCTGATAGCAGAGCAGTTCTTAAACCCTTAACAGCCCTTGAAAGCTCCAAGGAGAAGGGCGGCTGCAAAATGCTAGTCAGAATGATTTGAGTTGTGTTCAGGGCTTCTGCAGATTAAAAAGCCTGCACGTCAACAAATTTAAAAGAATGACAGTCATCTTTGGAAGGCCAAGAACTGCAGCTGCAGCAGACGAGATGAAGAGTGTAAGTGGAAAGCATTGTGTGCGGTCATAAACAGGTACAGTAAACGCATGTAATGGCTGTTAAATCACCTGTCATCTTCTGAAGCAGTTTTTGCTTTTTTTTAAGCTCTCACTGAACATTAACACACTCACTATGTTATATATCACATTACTGCACACCTGTTAGTGCAATGAGACCAGGCTCCCCACCACAATTTCATTTGTAAATTCTCTGTGCTCATTTTCTTCTCCGTTAGGAAACTAAATATTCATGTTAACACCATGCCAGCTGTAGCATGCACCCATTAACAAAGAATGGCAAACAAATCAGATCTCACTTATTCTACAATAAAACCAAATAGATTGCAAACTGTGAAAAGAAATTTAAATTTCCAAGTGTTGATGATAACACAGGCGATGCAAATTTTAACAGATAATAATGGCATCCAAGAGGTACCGATATTCTTTTGACTGTTGTATATCATTGGCTATTCTATCAGCTGATAAACAATCTTTAACTTTAGTATAAGAGTCAAGATTAAAGACAACTTCATTTTCATTTCTTTTCCACATGTACAGCAAAATGTAATATTGAATGAAACATAAGTTTAAAACAATTATTAATACATTACTTATTATTTATAGCTGATTTTATTCTACTGCATTTGTTTTTGTCTATCTTTTGAATTGTTTGTGGTACCAGGCCAAAAATCTTTCTTATTTTTGTAGGCATGTAGTGCATAGAATATCAAAACTTACGAAACAAATCACATTGAACTCAAGGTTGCTATTGTCCTGTATTTTTATGGATAGAGATGAGAATTAAGAACCAAATCTTCCAAAGCAACTCAATATAACCTCTGAGTGAGTCAGGGTTGTCACGATACCAGAAATTCAGTAGTCGGTACCAATACCAATGAATTAACACGATACTCGATACCTAAATCGATACCACGGCAAAAAATCTTCTTATTTTTTCAAGATATCCCCCACATGACCTTTGTTAAAATATTGATCTCTTTACAATGTATAAATTTTAACAGATAAATGAATAAAACGTATGCACTGGCACTTTGCCTTCTTTTAAACAAACATGTGCTTTTTTACTGTAATAAACATTTACTATAATGAACAAAGTACAAGTAGAATAATAAAAACAGTTCTAAAATGTCATGTCATCAGTATTGAACAGAAATTAACAATATTGCGCTTAAAGCTTTCATGAGCATTATAAATCCCAGCAGCCAGACAGTAAAAATGAACAAAATAAAATAAATACAATAATAAAATAAGTCTGTTATGGTTTTAGACTACATTTATTCGCGGACATAATGGATTACCCTCCAAGAATATTACTTTTAACTCATGTTGCTTTG
>JAVQJG010283433.1:0-12266 GCA_036024015.1 Craterocephalus amniculus | reverse complement strand
CGCAATTTTGAACCACTTTATGTGAAACCACACATAGCATGATGTATAATGTACTTGAGTCTTGAACATGTTGGAAACATTCTTCAGAGGTTTTGCCCCATATTGACATGACAGCATCACACAGTTGCTGCACATCCATGATGAGATTCTCTCATAGTGTGGTGGCCATTGGAGTCCAGTGAACTCATTTTTCTGAACTGTTTGACATGGTGCATCATCCTGCTGGAAATAGCATCAGAAGATTTTCTCTTCTTTAGACTATTCTCTGTAAACTTTAGAGATGGTTGTGTGTGAAAATCTTTTAGTGATTTTCATGAATCTTGGTAAAAAAATTGATTAAATTTGTGTTAACTGAGAAGATGTGTCTATTAATGCGAGCAGATGTACACAGGAATGAGCGGATAAATTGGAATGAAGGAAAATATTTGGTTCTCTGGAACAGAAAGGCACAGTTACATGTAAAACCGACAGCAGTGAGGAGAAATGCAACCCTTAAGTAATACCTCCAAATTTTCACTTTACACATGTAACCTCTAAATGCAGCTCTTTCCAGTTTCTGAGCCTCATAAATCAACCTTCCTTTTTATTTCCCAACGGTTCAGTTTTAATGCCTCATAGATAGGATTTAATATCTGTTCCATGATCAAACTGTGTAAGTGAAAACCAGTTAGGGTGAGAAGGTCTCAGTTTGAGCCAAAATCATCAGTCAATCAATCATTTAACCTTTTGGTGCTTACAGATTCTCAAATGTGAGAAAATGTCACTTTTACTTGTCTCACACAGTCTTACATTTTAGTATTGTTATGCCATTAGTAGGCTATAAAATATTTAAGAAAAATGCATGGTACTGTATACATTATTTACATTTCGATCATATGTAAATGATACCAAGTAAAAGAAAAGATTTATTGTTTCTCAGATCTGGATTTAGAAAGCTTATTTTATTGAAATAAAAAAAAACACATGGCTGCAAAGCTCAGGTTATTAAAGCTACTTCCAATCAAACCACAAGATTTCTGGAACAATTCCCATTACACAGACCAAACACAGGTGGAAAAGTCTGATTATTATCCACCATTTTTTGGATAACTGTTGAGAACAGAGGTGGTTTGGACTTTTTTACAGCCAAAGGACCCGAACATCCTACAGCTTGAGATGACCATGATCTCATCTGTGTACGTATTAGAGTTGATGTGAGGTCATCTGTCTCTCAGCTGAAGCTCGGCTGAAACTGACTCATGCATCAGAACAACGATCCCAAACACAGCAGCACAACAAAATGGCATGAAAACCTCATTTATCCCAGAGAGGGAAAGAATGAAGGCGTTGCATTTGGTCCAGCCCAAATCCAGACCTGACCGAACTACTGCAAGATCCTCAGAGAGCTCTGGCAGGGATAATCCAAAACAAAATGAAATTAAGCATTATTATGAAGAAACTGAGAAATTCCTCCACAATGTAAGAAAAAAAAGGTTCCTCTGCAAGCTGCTGAATCAGGAGTAGATTTAGTTTTTTATACTGCTCCTGCATTTTGGCTTAGGTCTAGTATATTAAATTATACAGTGTGATACTTGGTCTGATACTCTTCATCTGTTCTATTTATTTCATTTTAAGACTGAACAAGATCCAAATGGTTATTTTAAATATAATATTCTGACACAAGAACACAGAAATGACAGACAGGGTATTTATTTATTGAAACAGATGACTCCATAAAGATCCAATAACTAATTTTCATGACATAATAAAAGCAAGCAAAAAATATTGGATGTTGTGCTAATGTATTTAGCGGATGCTGGAAACAGTAACAAAAATGTATGTAACATATTCTATGATGTAGGAATAGAAAAGGAGAATTTTTTACTTGAACTACTTGAACGCTAAAAATCCTATGAAGTCCTGAGACTGCAGACGATGGTCACATTATTTTTTATTAAATAAAATCTAATAAATGAGAGCAGAAGGAACAAAAATTAAATATCCAAAAGTGCAGACTGTTTTATATTTATTGCAGGTTGTCAAAATGGCCTTTTCTGGTAGTTCTAGGTGGTATTATAATGTAGGCAGTGCTGGTTTACATAAAGAAAAATCCTGGATCCAAGCGATGATCCAGATTAGCTCCAAAATCTAATCAGTTGTTCCTCGTACCGTTTCAGATTTCATCTTAATCCGTCCATTACTTTTAGAGTGATCTTGAGAAAAATGTATGACAGGTAAAGTATAATAAAGTAGGCTATATTGAGGCAATAAAACATAACCAGTAGACTTCCTGCATGAAGCCAATGATGACAAATCAATCAGGGAAGATAAAATATAGATGCTTATAACTCTTAAATTCAACATGTTGGGTGTTCAGAGATGGCGCTTAATTTTTTTTGAGGATTTCAAGTAATATAGGAGTTTTGTTTGTATTTCTGCTCGATAGTAAAGCCTCGCTCCACTAGCCAAGTGAAGTGTGACAATGCAAACTAAACACCAAAACATCCAAGTCCTCTGTTTCCTGTCTCTGTTTTCAGACTGTGTGGAAATCATCTCTGGCATCAAATCCGTAAAGATCCTGAAGAGAGTGGGCAGCCCCAAAGGCGCGTGGGCCAGAGACCCCAGATCGTCCAGGGTTTACATCTTTAACGGCACATCAGGAGACACCATCTATCAGTTCAACTCTGTCCGGGACTTTTCCCGCTCTCTGGGGGCCGCGAGCAGCAAAAGCATCCAGCTTCCGTCCCAGTGGACTGGCCTTGGGAGTGCTGTGTATAACGGGTATTTGTATTATATTCAGAAGGAGACTGACACCGACGTGCAGGTCGTCAAATACGATCTGCTGAGCGGTTCCGTGTCGGAAACGGCCATGTTCCCAGTGGATAGCCACGCTAGTCTCTACAACCTCAACCCAGAGACTGTTGCCGACCTGGCAGCAGACGACGAGGGGCTGTGGCTTCTCTATGCCCCCGGGGACGGCGAACCAAATATCAGCCTTGCAAAGATGGACCCTGCCACACTCGATATAGAGCAAATCTGGGACACTCGATGCCCTCAGGAGAATGCAGAGGCGGCTTTTGTGGTCTGCGGGACTGTCTACGTTGTTTACAACACCCGTCTGGCCAGCCGCAGTCGAGTTCAGTGTGTGTTTGACGTCAATGACGTGGTGATCAACGAGGAAGCTCCTCTGCTCTACTTTCCCAGGAGGTATGGAGCCCACGCTAGTCTGAAATACAATCCTGAGGAGAAGCAGCTTTACGGCTGGGACGATGGCTACCAAATCATTTACAGACTGACTATGAAGAGGAAACTCTTGGCTTAAAAGCACAGGAGTGGAGTGGAGAGGGAATCTGGATTTGCCTGTCTTTGAAATATTTTCTTTAAAGGGGGATGATATAATCAGCAGCAATGTCACAATACCTGAAATGTGACAATAAAACCACTATATTTTCATAATGATCATGCTCTGCTCGGTACTACTGAGGGACGTGGTTTGACAATAAAGAAGTGGGCCTAGAAAGCATTAGGATAAATATTCACATGAGGCTTCCTCCTTTTTCAATGTAAAGAAAAGCAATTTACTTATTTTTTTTTCTACACTTTTTTCTTAGTGTAGATTAATAAACTTGACACGTTTTCCTAACAAGTCACACTATTTAAAAAAGAAATAATTAGTGAAGTAGCTAAATATACTGCCAGTGTTTTCTGAACTTCTTCAGCTGAAGTTCTGTATCTTTTAAGTCTGAGTGAAGCAACAATCAATGAAAAAGGGAATAAAAATTATTGAATGGGTGAATTTCTCATATCACAGATGAATGCATTGACAACCAAACCAAAGATGAGTCGGTATTTAAAATGAACCCCGATGGACAGATCTGATCAGCTCAAATAAACACACTGCGCTGAAAGAGTTTTCCACAGGGCTTCCAGCGCCATCCCAGATCTCTGCTGTGCAACTGAGGCCAGAGCATAGTACAGGCCTATTTACAACCTTCAAGGGATGAGGTCATTTTAAAAAAATCCCCCTGTATTTAAGATTTATGATGGCAGACTTACACAATACTTTCTGAGCAGAAAACTGACTAAAACAGCCAAATAGCAGAGTTCTTTCTGTTTATAATTTGTTTATTTTTCATACCTACAACTTGTTTTCATGCATATCTGTGAATTTATTTCACTGTAACTTCAAAGACCTCTGCATAATTTTTTTTTCTGTCCACATCTGCACCAAACAGCAACATGATGTCAAATATCCAGAAGTTTTGTTCAAAATTGTCCCAAGGTTATTACTAGAAAAAATACTGTCACACATTTTTATTAAATTATTATCAAATGATTATGGTGGCTATTTTCTTTTTATTTTTGTATTAAAGTTATGTACCAAAAGTTGCTCCTGAATTTCTACATTTTATGCAGACAAAAAGCTAATTGCCTCGGTGCCCCATCCTGCTTGTTAAGCCATCGGCTGTGTGGTCATTATGCAGAGTGCTTGACAGGAACTTCAGAGACAGCCCGTTTTTGCATAAGTCTTTTAATCAAACAAATGAAAATCATATCACAGAACACATCACACTCCATGGAAGAAAAATAAACGACAAGCAATTTTCTGGGGCCGACTTTCCGACTTGTACAAAACCAAAGAAATAGACAAGATGGACTGGAAATACTGTTTCTTATCTTGGTTTACTTTATTACACTAGATAACTCAGATTAATGGTCTTGATAATGATCTAGAACCTAAGAGGAACTCATAATAGACATTTATCTGAACCATTGTTTTCTTAATATTTCTATAATTACAAATACAAAATGTTTAATAAAAAAATTGTAAATTCAGTGCTATCATAACAGTTGGAAGGAACACAAGATCATATCAAGAAACATTATAATATTAGGCAAAGCTAGAAGGTTTGGAAACAGTCCATAAAACTAGGCAATTGATCTAACAGGTTCCATATATTATGAAAACACACCACATTGTCAGAGAAGTATGACCATCATAAAATACAAGTTTATAAAGAAGGAACAGAAACAACTATTATTATTCCACCACTTTTCTCAAATTGTACACTGAAATAATATGTTAGAAATCTTATAATGGTATGAGAAGAGGGAGGACCAATGAAACAACTGTGTGAATTAGAGTTTCAAACTGGGGATTTCATGTAATAATTACATCAAACACAGACGACTCATTCTCACTTTTAGTGACAACCAGAGAAATGCCACTGTTCCCTTTGTAGATGCTGACCTGTTCAAGTGTCATCCGCCCCCTCAAACCCCCCTCGTTCTGGCGTCGAGTCCCTTATACAGACCGTGAAGTATTGAATCACTCAGAGTTAACCTGCATATGAAGGAAATGACTAAAACAGACCTCTCTGGCTGAACCTATCTGTGTCTTCATGTCTAGCCCAGGTTATTAAAAGACATACTCACAAACTGTGTGGAGGAAAAAACAAAATGTGTCTGTTCATGCTCCACCGAATATGAATCTGTGATCATTTTCTGGCAGCTCTCTGGCTTGATATCACATTTAATCCGTGGCTTATCGTGTTTCTGTAAATGTACTGAATATCTGTGCTTGCCAATTATAGAAAAACTAACTACTGCTTCTGAAGATTATCCTGAAATAGAAAGGAGATTTATTACAATTTTGTGATGGATTTACTTTGGGTACAAAAGTAGCCTATCTTAAACTTTATTCATGTATTTTAATGAAAGCTCTTTATGGATTTCTTGTTTACAAACAAATGACTGAAAGTTAGCAATAACATGCAAAACAGTTAGAAAAATCACGCATTTTGATCATTTCAGACAATTTTCAGGATTTAGACATAAACAAACAGAAGAAAAACAATAAAATAATAGTTTAGAGCTACTTTTTTTCTCATATTTTTTTCTACTCTGCAATTTAATGTAAGTTGCTAAGCTCCCGCTCATGTAAGTGATGTTAGCATATATTACACTAACGTTAGCACAAATGAAATAGTTACTATTTATTTGCTGCAATGAGGCTTTTGAATTTTTATTTAAAATAAAAAATGGCAGCATGTTAGCAGTTTAATAGCTGAGGTGGCCATCCTTTTAAATTTTCTATGCTTTCCTGTTTCTCTGCAACCTGACATCCAACTTTAACAAGCTACATGGTTAGCATAGCTCAAAATGGTTTTGTTCTTTCAATCTTGAATATTTTCATACCATCAGTTGTGTTTGTTTCTGTTTCTACCCTGAGTGTGCACATCTCAGAGCTTGCAAATGTAGCTTTTAGAGAATTGCTGCATTGCTACTTTTTTACCTGAACAAGTATAAATTATACTGAACAAGTTCTGAACGGACTATATGACAGAAACCGAAGCAGGGACATTGTGCATCTTTTATCGGACTCTGTAAGAACCACAAAATGAAATTGCACCTTAATTACAAAGAAAAATATTCTCTTTCCTCATCACATCAAATATTTTTCGAAACCATTTTGTAGATGAAGCATTTCTTTACATATTATCCGGATAAACAGAGCTAACTGCATAGTTAGCAAAGAAGCTACACATCTTGAAAGTCGCATCATCGAGAGAAATATGTTTTTCATTTAGGCTTTTCTTCATCACCACCAATGAGGCTACATAAATGTAAAATATACGTATATTTTTATATTTTCTATTCATTTCATTATATATTTTTCTGGTTTTTAGGTTAAAAAAAGAAAACATACAATAACCAGCAGACATCTGTACATAAAGCTATTCACATCCACCTAAATCATAAGAATAAAACAAAACAATATACAAAAAAATACCTTTTAAGATAGGAGTTTGGAAGAAAAAGTGAACACAAACAGAGAAGGACGTAAGGGTGTGTTACGTGTGGTTACATGTGCTTGCAATTTCCCAAGATCACAGGAAGTTTTGAAGCTTCCTTCACAAGCAGTTTCTTACTTCTACTCTTTTGTAAAGTCTTTCTGTTCTAGTTTGCAGTGAAACCTAGTTGTGCTCATGTCATGTGAATGTTCAACTTATTAAAAGCCTGTTTGTTCTGCTGTGAATCGATCCTCTTCGCTCTGTAAAATGGCTGCTTTTGAAGACAATTTGTCAAGTTGAGGATATTAATCTTAAGATAAATCATTTCCATAGTTAGAGATTAATTGAGATTTCCATCTTATCGTTCCAAAACGCTGCGAATCCCTTTCATCGTAGACTAATGCAGAACTGTATAATTAAATGTGAGAGAGCCATAGAGTTTGAAAAAAATGCTTCTTCATAGCTTGTTGTTCCCTGGACGTATCCTCAGCTTCCCTCTGTGAAACTTCCGCTGCTTTCATGGAGATCCCACTGTTTTTCCATCAAAGAGTCTGTGAAGTTCAAAGCTGAGTCTCCAGTTCAGCCAAGTCCCCCTTTTGGACACCTCAACTTGGACAGTTCAACAACAAATGTCTTGTTGAGTGGATCTCCTGCAAATCTCGCAGACAACAAAGGCAGCTTTGGGTTGTCACAGCAGCCGAATCAACAAACCCAAATACTTTAACCCCAAAAGGCTGTGCTTCACTCAACGGTAGTCCTGGATCAGTTCTCGGGAGTGCTAGAGTTGGAAAAAGGTAAGAAATGAGAAAGTGAGAGAGAAAGAGAGAGAGTGGGATTCTGTTTCTTCTTGATCAGACAGACAGGAAATGGATCAGCAGGAGGGAGGAAACCCTCCTCTGGGCTGCTGGGTCGCAGGTGGCTCTGCTCAGGGACTAGCAGGGGGCCTGGGTGAGGGGCAGGAACCCTGACTGTCGAAGCTGGCCGTTCTTGCCTTCCACTGCAGGACACAGAAGCAGAAAGCAGTGATTCATTCGGCATATGCTGCTTTGGTCTCTTCAGAGGCAAATATGTGTGTTCAGAAAAGTATTACAGGAAGAAACTGGAAAATTAAACCAGTCTATAAATAGTACCTGCTTTTATTTTATCTTTCACAGTACAGTATAAGTCAAAGACGCCTCTTTAAAATAAAGAAGAGGTTGATGTGAATAGGTGTATCTTAATGTGATGTTTTACTGAAGATATTTTTGCATTTCCAGCTGTTTTCACTGAAATATTCCTCACAAACACTAATAAATGTAATAAGCATGCTGCAGATCTGAAGAACACACTTAAGGCAAGGTTGTCTAAATCCAGACATTGAAGGCCACTAACCAGCAGGGTTTAGATGTTTCAAATCAAATCAAATCAAATCAAATCAAATCAATGTGATGTAGGTCTATATGGCACTGAAACTACACATAACTAGTTATTCCATAGATACTTCATGTGATGCAATCTTACAACAATGTCACACAGAAGCCACTTGTCAGCATCTCAGGATAAAATACACAATACCTCTGAATTGAAGGCTGTTACAATCTGTTCACTCTCACCACACTGCCCTCATATTTATGCAGTCAGTACAATGGGATAAATATAGTCGAGCGCTGCTTCCAAATATGCAGATGCAAGGAATTATGGGTCGGATTTATCTCCGTTCTTTACCTCTTTGCTGGAGGCAGCATGAGACCCATGCAGTACAGAAGATGTTTGCACACACCAGGACGCATCAATACTAACATGTAACATAGCAAAATAATGGGCAGAAACGCGGCTAAAAGACTCTAAAAAATATTGCCATCATAATCAAACATGCTTCTAACCCCAAACAATTATAAGGGAATGTTAAAAAAACATAAGTGTTGTACTACATATTATGTGGATGTTTTTGTTTTTTTAAGTGGATATAAACACAGCAGCCATTTTGAATGTGCACCGTGACTAATTCAGCAAAAAACACAAGAAGACATTATCAGAGGAGAGGGAAAGAGAGAGAAAATGGGACGGACCAGAAGAAAAGACAAGAGTCGAGATAAGACTGTCTTCAACTTTCTGGAGAGAACTAACAGGAAAGGTATGATGCAAGGTGGAAGCTGAATTAGCCGTCGATAGGGGGCAGTCGCTGAAAAAATCTGCAGAAGGGACGTAGTGTGTCTTTAAAATTGCTAACATTTACATTTTTAGCTTTTGCTCTATTCCTCATCAGACATTACATAATAACTCCTAGATGAACTGGGCTGCTATCTCCTGGTTTTCATTTACATCTTTTACTGTGCTCCGGGTAAATTTACTCTGACGCTGTACCTTCTATCTTGATTCTGACACTTCTGAAGAAGCCTTCTGCAGAGACCGAGATTATACATACAGCTCTTAGAATTGTGAAGTTAAACTTAAATTATTTTGGGAATGTCATTTCTGACAGGATGAAGAAGAGATTAAAAGATGGTCTGGTGTGTCCTGCTCTAAATAACATCCTCATTGAAGCACTGAAGCTCCTATGAGTTTGGAGTTTGGATTCTTAACGTGGCTGAAACTTAGACAATTATGTAATTTTACCTCAGCTAGGGTGGTTCTAAAATAAAATAGCCTATTGGACCACCTGAGGGCATTTAAAGATCAGAAACATCCAAAAATCTGCAGTGCAGCAGCCCTGAAGAGCCAGTGTCACATTTATCAGCTTTACTTCTGCTTGTTCACGGGGAAAGTAAAGATTATTAAAGTGCATTTTCTTGTGGCAGCAGATCCCATCATACCTGGAAGCAAACATGACATGTTTCATTTGATTTAATTGGACAATTCAAGGGCATTCTGCATTCAGGTCGGTATTGTCTCCATGAATTCTATCAGATGTGAATGTTTACTTGCAATCAGTTTTTAGAGATCAGGGCATTATGGAAGAGTAATAGAGTATTCATTAGGGATCTGAATCTTACAGCAACTCACAATTCAATTCTAATCACTCTCAGTTCACATTCAGACCTCTGTTAGTAACAAAACATGCAAATTAACTCCATTCCTCTATAAGCCAGAAAGAGCTCTGAGGAATTGTCTCATTTGTTTAAAGAAGACTGATTCATTAATTTTTTCTAACCTTTCAAAGTTTAACATGTATTTGACACTTAGAAGTAGCTTTAAAAGAAGGCACCCCTATTATTTATATCTGAAAATGTAACCTCATTCATTTTTTGTTTTCACCTTGAGAATTTCATCATTTTCTCAGCTTGCCCATCTCAATTAGATCAGCTCAGATGAAAAGTCTTCTTTAGTTGCTTTTTCGTAAATCTGGACCAAGATCATGTTTTCTTTTAACAACTGTAAATAAAGTTAAAGCTGAAGATGTCCAAACAAGAGTTGTGTGAGAGTCTCAAACCCAAACTTACCTCCTTCTCAGACTTCTTGGACTCCAGCAGGGGATGCCAGTGTGCAATGGGCTTCCTTGGATAAGCCAGCATCTCGTTCCAGTGGTCCCTGCCAAGGCCTTCTGCGTGGCTTCCAAGCCTCATCACACCGATGATCTCATTATGGCCTACCCTGTGGGAACACACACATATGAATGAACTTGCATTACTTATCTTTGCATGGGGGTTGTTTAGTAATTAAAGGGGGAGCCAATCTGAATGCAGATATTCTGCGGTGTGATGCAGATATATCTGCATATTATTGTTTCTGAAGCTTTTATACCGACTCATTTCACCAGAACATTAAAGCTCAGATCTTTGCTCTTTAATCTTTGAAAAAAAGCAGATTACCTCTCCCTGGATTATGAATGGAACCTGATTAAATCCTTAGATAATAGGAAGCTACAGAAAACACACCAGGAAAGTCCTCTAATCCTGGACGTATCCACTCAGTTTATAGTACAGTGAAAAAAAGCACCCAGAATCTGACCTTTAACATGTGTGCTCTCATTCTGTCAGCTGTCTTCACTGCAGCCACTTTTTCACTCTCCTTTTATAGATCCACACACAGCCATCAAAATGCTGTTTCCGGTCTGAAGAACCTCATTTCAGACACACTGGTCTTCAATTATCACGTTTCCACCAAAATTACAATTAGAACTAATTTATCACACTAATTATTACTAAATGACCCAGTTCAATTCATAAAAACATCCAGGTATAATGGATAACTTGGATAACTCACCAGTGATTTATCAGGTCCACCTTAGTACTGCTTGACCCCTTTTTAACACAAAATCGGCCTTCTTGGTGTCATAAATCCAACAAGATGATGGAAACATTCCTCAGAGGCTGTGCTCCATACTGACATGACAGTTGCTGCATCCATGATGAGAGTCATCATCATGTATGTGGTGGCTGTGGTGGCCGTTGGAGTCCAGTGAACTCATAAGGTGAAATGAAGACTCATCAGACCAATTTGTCCAGTTCTGGTGGGTCTGTGTGAACTGTAGCCTCAGTTTCCTGTTCTTAGCTGACAGGAGGGGCAGGTGGTCTCCCCCTCAAGGTCGGACCTTGGTTGGAACCTGTAGTTATTACTGGACTATTCATGTTGTCTTTCTATGATCTCCAACCAGTCTGCCCATTCTCTTCTGCCATTTTGGTCCAGACAACTGCTGCTAACTGGACATTTTGATTTCTCTAGACCATTCTCTGTAAACCCTAGAGATGGTTGTGTGTGAAAATCCCACAACCCCCCCAGATAAAATACATTAGTGTTTGCTTTTTATTTTACCGCACCAGTAAGAGGTTCAAATGTGGCATTTTCACATCTTCTGTTCACTCAAACACTCATTTCTACCAAACAATATGTAAAAATTGAATCTTTAGTATTTACGTACAGATCATAGTCCATTACGGAGATGTGCAGGCTGACATGGTCCATACTGTCAGGAGGGATGTCAAAGATGATGGCCTCATTATAGGTGGGGTTCAGGGTGTTCTTCTTAATGCTCGTCTTCTTCTTTTTCAAACGCCTCCCATCACAAATGAGAGATACTTTCACATAGGGATCTAATAACAAAAAGAAGCATGATAAAAACAAGGGAAAGTCAGAATTAGTAATCAGCACGTTGGACTCTCTCCAAGCTATTTGTCTCATTTAGAAACTGTCAAAGCAGTTATAATGATGACAGACGTCTTGCATTATTAAAAAGAACAACAAGAATATTTCAGTGTTTGCCTTTTGTAAATAAAAACATCCCTTCCCCATTATATCACCCAGTGTGTGTGTTTCTACTTAACTGGAGGACATGGCATCAGTAACGTACATAAAAGTGAGTCATTGCCTCGTGTAAATAAAGAGGATGGGCGGTCAAAGATAGCTGCTAAATAACACGCCAGAGAAAGCTTCCCGAATGCTGAGTTCAGTCTTCGTCTGCCTCTGATACATCACCTCGTATGATCCATTATGTCCCACTTTTAGTCGGATATGAGCTGCTCTAAATCTATAAGCCCAATATGTTCGAAGGAGAGAGTCAATAGATTCAGGTTTACT
>JAVQJG010283425.1:0-10835 GCA_036024015.1 Craterocephalus amniculus | reverse complement strand
GGGGTCAAAATAACCACTTTTGTACACTTTTTTCACTTTAACAAATACTAAACATTAATTTGAGGACGACTTCATGGCGATTGTGTATGTAGAATATCAGGTTATGACACCTTTAAAATCTTGACGGTTTTGAGTACATCATCCGGGTACTTTTGCATACTCATTTTTCACGTACTATGCATACTTTTTTTCATGTTGATGTAGTATACTCAAAATTTTGAGTATTAAGTATGGAAGTATGCGATTTGGGACACAGCATAAGTGTCTCTTTGTTTAATGGTGCTTTTAATTTAAACCACCTTAAGTTATTCTTTTCTAAATTGTTTACCGTGTGCTCTATTAGAGTGTAGATCAATTCTTGATTTTAAAAGCCTTGGGTTTCGACCTGTCAACAGCAAGAATTGCTGATTCATGTTCAAATGACTGTCCTCTATATTGCATTTATGCTTTTGGTGACCGATGAGGGCAGTCAGGGTTTTTTGAGGAATATGTTTTACTATACGCAGACCCATGCTGCTTTGTTGTTCCATCAATTTATATTGGCTCCTTGGCATTCACATACTTCTCTGTGTGATATGAGGATTGGTGATGGGAGTGGGGCTAATTTATGTCTGAAGTTGTGTCTGGATAAAGTGAAAAACAGCCCAGCTTCTCCATGGCCATGCATTTAATCTTAACTAATGTGGAGAGATTGTGCGCATCTATATATGTTTATTTGCACTGTGTCTCTGTGCCACGGACAAGTGAGTGGGATGAAGCTTGAGAGTAGACTGACTTCCACTCGGCTCCATTTTGATAGATAGCTTGCTGTATCTTCCTCGTTGTACCTCTAGAAAACACGTGTTTGTGTCGAGTCAAGAGACAGGCTGATCTGAGTTGGACCATTCGGGTGTGAAAGAGTCCAATGCATGCCAGGCTGGAGAGAGACTTAGTATTCACTGTAGCAGCTTAAGTTATGCTTTTGTGCACCAGAAAGGGGATTATTCAGTGAATCCTGCTCTGTGTTGCTCCCAATTTTGCAATTCTAAATCAACAAACCGGTTTCAACGTATGACCTCATTCATTACAATTAAGTGCAACTCATAGAGGGACATTGCTGATTCCTGCACAAAATGACAACTTATGGCACTAATGTCATAATTGTTTTGACAGCGGCTGTTGGTGCCTTACTTTGCCATCTGTGTTGTGTACCATGTGTCTGCAGAGGCTTGCAGAGGCCTGCAGTAGGAGCCAGCAATCAGCTCCAGTGAGAGGCTCTGATAGAAAGAGTATGTTCAGTCTACGGGTACCATGTTTCTGCCTCTTCAGCAACCAGCCACTTTCTGAAAATGCCATAATGACCTTTATAGATTTCTCCACAGATTTCCCAACAACCTACACATATACAGTTAACCATAATGCACAAGTCAACATTATTTTCTGTGATTATACGGCGGGTATGGCAGTGTTGTGATGTGAGGCACAGCGGAGTTCCGCCCCCTGCTCTGAAGGATGCATAATCACAGTAAACAATATCCTTAGGGCAATTATGTCTTCTTTTTTCTACAACTATCACTTTTTTTTGCACCATTTCAAAGTTTCTTCAAAGTGCAAGAACAGAAATAAAACCAAGATATATCACAGCAGCAAACAAAAAGCTGTTGATGATGAGAGCTGTTCCAGCGCTGCAGAGGGATCGTTCCTTGATTCATTTAAGATCTGATCCCGAGTTGATAGTAGTAGGCACTGATAAGTTAAGTTCAAAGCCAAAGACGTGTCTTAATTAATCTTCTTCTCCTTTATCTATCCTAGTGCAGTTTATCTATACCAGCCAGCGTGGTGTATCCATTTGCAAATCAAAAGATGTCCTGACATCCAGTTTATATTCAAATATTCAATTTACAGCAAGGCCTTTTTCAATCATTAGTTACTGTAGCTACTGAAATCTGCTTTTAATGTCAAAACAGGTCCCAATTAAATACTTGAATACTTTTGTCATTAACATTTAATAGAAACAATAGTCTCAACCATGCATGTATTCAGACTTTTAATCCATTTATTTAATTAAACTTCACTGCAAATTTATTCATCAATTTCCATCAAGGAAAAGGCTAAATTATAACTTAGTGAAATAAGATATTGTTTTTTCCCATTTAACTGAGATGAAAAAGTAATAAAAAACAAACCAACAATACAGTTCAGAACCAATGAGAGTGCTCTGCTGATGAGCAGCAGGCCAAAATACTTGCCAACAGGTGTAGAAGTCTGAGAGTTGCAGAAAACTCCTGATTGCCTCAAAGCATACTTTTGTCAGTTTCAGCTCATATCAGTGACAGCTGATTTTTTCCCTCTTTAAATGAGGGGTAGGAATAATTTTCAGACCAGGATTTGTGAGTTAATGTGACAAGAAACTGTGGTTTATTGGTTAAATCGATTCTGCACAGGTATGAGCAAGTAGCCAATCTGAGCCAAAGGCAGGACAATTTGACAGATAAAATAACAAGCTGGTTGATTTAACTTTGCACCGTTCCTCTCATCAACTGTGACAAACTAGTATGAAATTAAACAAAACAAAACAAAAAAAACTGTGTTAATTTCAACCTGGGTTGGTTGATTTACATTATCCTTCATCAATCCCTGAGGATTTATTAATGTATTCATGTTGTATAGAATATGTAAATATATAATTATATAAAGCATATATATATATAATATATATACGGTGTCAGGATGAACCTGGCAACTAAGAGTTATGAGTTAAAATTTTTTGCCATCAGGCAAGCTCAAAGAGGGACAACGTGGGATATTTTTACTTGCAAATGACCAAGTAAACCCTTACTGTAACCTTCTTAAGAGACCTTGATGTAGCTGGAATGTCGGTTCTCAAAAAATATGTAATATTTCTGCTTCTTATGTCTTTATTATGGTGCGTAGTAACAGATAATGTAATACCTCCAAATAATGTGATGATACTGGCTATTATATTGTAATAAAGCCAATAATGCAGTAACTTGTTAGTGATTATAAATAATTTTGATGATCACTCAGACTGTCCAAATTCTGCTAAAAATTCTTATGTTTCTCTTATTTATCTATTGTTACATAATCAGAGGCAGTAATTGATTGTTTTCATACTAGGCCAAAAAACTATAGCAATAGGTGTTACATTACTGGAAACATGTTATTGCATTTTTCACTGCTACAGTACATGATTTGACTTGTGCAAAGACCTGATACAGATTTAAACAAGATCTTTTTTTAATGGTGGTATATATATGTTTTTTTGTTTTTTTTTATCAAACCACAGAACCGTGGGATGCTTTCTTGACTCTGCCATACTCAACATTAAAATGTGTAAGAAAGAACAAATCATTGAGCAGATGACAAATCTATCATCCCCTTTTCATACAATTCAACTCCATTGAGTTAAAGGCTGTGCAGGAGATCCTGGAAAACGGTTCGAGCAAGCTACATTTTGAAAATGCAGAGTTCAAAAGCCCAAACTACATTCAACAGACTTCCCCCTGAAGCCACGCCGCCAGAGTACAAGAACACGCAGAGGGAAGAAGGGCAATTGGCAGTTGAGTTTGATAGATAAATCGCAATCCAATCGTTTAGAACAGCCTGGTTAAAATGATTAAGCAATGCAAGGTAAGTTTATTTGTATAGCACATTTCGAGGTTCAAGACAATTCAAAGTGTTTTACATAAAACATTAAAAGCATTAACGCAAGAAAGAATTACATTAAAATCATTTACACACACACAAATCATTAAAAGGATTCAATGCAAGAGACGTTAAAGAAAATCGAGCAGATTTAAGTCATAGGTAAGTTAGAGTAGATGGTGTTTTTTCAGTCTATTCTGTTCCACAGGTGGCTAAAATCTCTCTATGTATGTTTTTTGCATTTAATTAATATGCTACAGTTGGGCTGTAAAGGGGATTTTAAGCATAGTAAAAAATGCTCCTGGAAAACATTTCTACCCTACAGTACCTCTAAGTAAAAAAAATCGGCCACAGAACTGATGCCCCAATATTTCTTCATTGGCACTAAAAAAACAAGAAAAAACTAATTCATAAAATGTTGTTGTGAATATAAAATATCTCCTATTGTGTGTGCAGGGCAGCAGCTTGAATTTAAAATACCAGAGCTTCAGATTGAAAAGTACAAATCCACATTAATGCATTTCTTCACACTTCTCCTCCGTCCATCTGTATGGTCAGTATGTTCCCAACAAGTCGAGTTTTTGCCAAAACATAGAATATTAGTGAGATTATAAATTGACAGTTCAGAAGTAGATGAAGTAAGAGACACTTTCTGTGGTTAGCTTTAGAATTTTTTAGCTGCAAGTGGGCAAGCTGTTGTAGTGTTGATCAAAACAGGATTACATTTCTTCGTCTCGTGATTAATTTTTGGAATTAGTGAAGTTGCACCAGGTACCGTTAATATTCACTTACAGGAAACTGTTCACAATCAAAGACCCTTAACTCTTCCAAACTCAAAACATATCTACTGATCTATCCTCAAGCAACAATATGTTCATGGAAACATCAGGAAATTTCTTTGAAATGTGAAAAACTGCTTGTTCCTACCACAAAAAAAGAAAAAACAAAATTATATTTAGTAGGATTGATCATCATTTTATCATGTCAATAGTTTTTGGGATCAAGATTGTAAATTAAATAATAGGGATGAGCATAATTGATCAACAATCGATTAACCGATCGTTAAGATTTTAGTGACTTACATTATCTTTTAATTGATTAATCGAATTCATCTTTAGACTTGTGCTGAAGTTGGATGTGAGTGCATATTTTCCAGTGTAACCAGTGAAAAAATCCCTTTTAACAACCACAAGTCATCCATTCTAAATAAAGAAACACACAAGGTTTTTCAACTTTCACTTCATATAAGCTATAAATATTTAATTTTAACATGGAAATATTGATGATAATCAGTAATCGATTGTTAATTCTCCTGATAATCGATTAAGACAATTTAATTGAATGTCCATCCCTACTAAATAGCTAATGCCCTTCCATCTCTCGAACAGTGTGGCTCAAAGAGGCTCTAAAGATTTTTTCCTGAATTGCCTCTTTCCATGTAAAACGAAACTCTCCGCTGCTCAGCCTCCATTCATGGCCCACAGCTTTCCATCATTAGAAGCTTCCTGGAGGATGTCCTGATGTGAGAAGTTATGCTTCTCCCCTTAACATTTTGTGGTTTGGCTCATGGTGCTAATTAGACTGAGCATCAAATCCCACCAACAGTTTGTGCAGCACCTGGATGTGTCACTACAAAGCCGAATTCAACCAACGCTAACAAGAGCCATGTGAATTTGATGCACGAAGTTCAGACTTCATGTAGGTAAAAGGAAGCCAATGGAAGGGCTTCGCCTCTTGGCACGGACAAATCTTATTGTGCGCTTATCAGCGTCAAATTTACTCCGCCTTACTGAGATATTCCCCATGAGAATTAGGGATAATAACTGAAGTGATCATTGTCGTGATGAATCTCTATCTCTCTAATGTTCAGTGCCCCTCTCCTCTCCTTGCTTCTCTCTTCTAGCTTCCCCCTATTTATCTAATTCCCCACATATTAATATACATTTTATCTCCTGCCAGTTCATTTAGCTCAGATGTCTTTGAATATCTTAACAGTACTCAGAGCCATGCATGTAGCAGCTCACAAGTAACAGACTGATTCATGATTCATGATACAACGATGGGAGTTGCCGAATCAGTGTAAGAATGAAATTTATATCTAGTTCATTACTGCTTTGGCAAATGGTACAGATTGTAGTTGCTGGAATCTGCTAGATTACCCAGTAACTGGCGCCAAGTCAAACATTTTAAGACAGAGAAGGGAATCTGGTAGGGATGACAAAATTGTCTCTTTAGCGTATGACTCCTGTTCACCTCTGCTGCATTTTTTTCTCCTTTTATGTTAACACTTTTATTCGCCCCCACTGTTTTTCTTGGATTTAGCAAAGCTGTTAAAACATCATGTTTCTCCAGCGCCATGTATGCATTATTGGTGAACCTTACCATTTGTTTCAAAAGCATTTATTTCCTCAATCCGTAAAAAGAAATAGACGAAAATCTGTGATGCTTTTATTTTTGCTTTTTATCCTCAGTCATTACAAGTAGCCTACCTTTCATTTGTAATGAAATATAATAAGCCAAGTATCCAAAATAGTTCTCAGGAGAGAAAACAGCTGCAACAGGCTCTGCTTTTTTAAATATATTTCCTCTATATTCTGACTGTTTTTACATTCCAGTCTCTTTCTTGCACATACCCTCACTAATGCTCTGGCTTTTAGTGGACTCTTTGTTTAAATCACTAGAAACAAAATCACTAGCAAGCAGCAGTGCAAATCTTGTTTGTGGTGCTGCAGAATAAAATGAGTAATACAGTTTAGTTGTAGTGTGGTTTGCTTGTGTCTGTTGCTTATGTGTCTTGATGCACTCTCAGTCTGATGCCATGACGCTGAGATCAGGCCTCTGTGGGGGGCAAAAACATCTGATGACAAACTCCCTGTTCCTGTGATTGAAGAGAGATCCTTTCATTATTATTCTTTTAGCTGCATATTTGGAGCTGTCATGATGCAAAATTAATTTGGGACTTATCACATGCCTCTCTAATTGCATTGACTGATGGCTAATGTCATTTCTGAGGTCTGTAATTCACTTAGGGGTCACTGTCTCATATAACTGTAGTGTTAAGACAGCTCATAGACCAAAAAGAATCATGGTTACTGACTCTAAAATGGGAAGAACAAAAAAACTTTTTTATTCTTTTTATGGTCATTAGTTCAAACATAATTGTACAACATAATACAAATATTTCAACATAACCTTAAAACAAATAGGTACAATAATCATACAACACTAACGAACCTTTAAAAACAATTAAATGAACAAAAACAAAACAAAAACAATAGTGCAAAAACAATAACCACATTTTTTCCTCCAATATCAGTTGCACGACACAGGCCGTGTTTAAAGCATTCAATGCAAATAAATACAGTAAATCAATTACATTTACCAAACAAAACACAACAAAACATCTTCTCCATGAACAACTTTTGGAATTCTTTTTTAAATCTATTCCAAAACGCTCTATACATCACAGTTCTCTTACATGCATCAGTTCTTTGTAATGGTAATGTGAGTATTCAAAGCACATCTGGTTGAGAAAATGTTGTTTTCTAAATAAAGAAAAGAAATAAAGAAAGAAATAAAGAAAAGAAATTACAGGCGGATACATTATAATGCTTAGCAGCTCCTCTAGTTATACAGAAAATTACTAATCCAGATTTCAGACCATTTATAAAGTATATCAGAAACTTAAATGTTTTACATGTAGCTGTGCAAACCGAAAGACTCACGATATCTTTTATTATATAAAGTGAACTATTTCATTTACTGTCTGTAGGTTTTGTGTATGTGTCATCCACCAACATGATTTTTTTTTGTTAATATATATTACACTAAACTGAATACTTTAGTAAGACTTGAGGTTACAATAAAGATTATTGTTAGAGTTTCTGGTTCTTGATGAAACTGTGCCTTTTGACAACCATACCTTTTTTACTACAGCTCAACCATTAATTAAATAATCAACATATTAATCAGTAATGAAATTAATGATTAGGTACAGCACTAGTGCTCAGTAAATGTGATGCGCTACCATGTAATACACAGCTGAAGCCACATTTTGCTTGCTCATCCAACTAGCACCTGCAGCATGGACTTTAATTATCCAAGCAGGAAGTAGCGAGACAAACCGAGCAGTCATCTTTATCTCGTGCACACACTGTGCACCAATTAATAATGTTAGAGTAAGCAGTGTTGCTTGACCACCCTACCCACAACTTGTGCTGTAGTTTCATTTAGCGGGTCCTGTCATTAGATCGGATAAGCATGCATCACTGTCGCGGATACAGAGACAAGTGCTTTGTTTCTGCCATCATACAGGAGAGTCAGGGCTTTATTTACCTTTCTGTCCTCACTGACAACATTTGAGTAAAAAGCAGGTCAGAGTAGATTGCCCTAAAGTCACTGGAAGACATATTGCCTTATGTTAGAAAAAAACAAAAAGCTTCTCCTAGATGTGTTTTAAAGTACTGAAAACAAGTCTTTTTTTTCAAATTGATCCCTGTAAGTTATCCAATGACCACTATAGAGAACTATATATATATATATATCTATATATAGAGAGAGATATATTTATAAATATATATATATATATATATATAGTTCTCTAATCTGGTGTTATAGCAGCGATAAATTGGTAGTCCGTCAACGTTTTTAGCCAATAATTGACCAGGGGAAAAGTGCATCTTTCTCCCAATTCCAGGCTTATTGTCAATCTAAATAATCTTAGGTTGAATATATTAACCTTTTTTTCACATTAGGAGATGTGATTGATAATTGTTACTGGCAATGACTGTAATGCATTCACTTTTGTAGTGCAGTTCATCTTTTGTCAGATAAAAAAAAAAAAAAACATCATAACTATTCACTAGATTGCTGACAGGTATCCTCCAGTCCTCTTTTTTTCATTCTTGGGTAGTGATGATATGTCAACTACGTATCATGAGTCATGTAATATAGCGTGGAGAAGCTCTGTTAAGGGGCATATGGCCATGTTGGAGCAGAGCCACGTGGCTTAAGGCGGGGTAAACGGATGGGCAGAAATTGTTGGTGTATTAGCTGCTCAGTTCTATATCATGTCTCAGTCTTGTTTCTACAGTGAGTTCATTGTTTATCAAACAGCAGCAGATAAAACATTACAATCCCTTTTTTTTTTGCTCCGTGATAATGCAAGTTGGTGTTCTAAGGGATCAGGGCTGTCACACTGCAAACACCAATTGTCTGTGCATGTAGATTAGACAGACAGAGAAGCGAGATGAAGGGAGAGTGCTTACGATCCACTAAAATATCCTTGGCAACAAAAGGCTGTGTTCACATGTTATTCACAGACAGTTTGTCCCAACACTAACACTCTACTAAGGCTATGATCGGCTGTGATTGGCTAAATGCTCTAGAGAAGAAGCTTCCGCAGAGCTACAGAGCTGATGATGGACTGTGTGTGTTGACTGTTGATTGTGGAGAGAGCCTGTGGTTCTATCTATTTCATATTCATGAACCAAATGGTGCACGTTGTAATATTCATGGACAAATTAGACGTTCAAAACACCAGTGTGAGAGAGGCCGTATGCACAACATAGGATCTCATACACCTTCCCCACCTTTCCCTGGCCCACTGGACGGATTTAAATTTTGTTTCTTTCCGTCACTAATCCCTCATCCCGGTGTCCCTGCTGGAAAAAGCAGCTGATGCTGAATATATCCTTCAGATATTTTGTGGTACAGAAATTCCAGTCTGTTAATCCTGTGGCAATTTCTACTAAGAACTAGCAGTGGTGAAGCGGAGACGGTCGTCTTTATGTAAAAATACATTGTGTTTACTGTACAGGAGGTTGAGAGCCGGCTGACTTGTAAGAGATAGGCTTTGTTCTGCCTCTCTGATCAACTGGCTTGCTAGCAGTCGGTAGGGGAGCAACAGAAGTGTGTCCAATCAAGCTGAGCCCTGTTTTAAAAGGCCCTGCAGTCCTTGGGCAGAGGCCGCGTTTATGACCCAAAATCGAGGAGACGAGCCTGGCCTGGTTCCAAGCCCTCAAGCTCGTATATATTGTTAGAGCATATCCAGAGGAAAGTGCAGCACAGCAAGTAGGCCCCATGAGACACCTGTACATGTGTAACTGTGTGTGTGTGTGTGTGTGTGTGTGTGTATCTGTAAACAGTATGTAGGATGAAAGAAAACCTTGTTTAACTTTAAAGCAGCTTTGATTCATTCCCATGTACAGAAAGAAAAGATCATAATTAAATCACCCAAATTTACTGATGAAAAAAGCTGCACAGTAAATAGTGTCACGGCTGGTTTCTGATCAACAAAATATTCTGTAATGTGCAAAAATTTAAATGTAGTCCAAAAAAATAGCAAAAAAGAAAATTATCTTCAACTAAATCAAGCTAAAAACCCAGCCGATTTACATTAGTCACATGGAAATTACTGTAATTTCTGTGATTACAGAGCTCTATTATCGTAATGGTGTGGATTTATGGCATATTTTACCCATTAGATGATCAGTGTTTTACACCACATTGGATCCTTTCTATTCAGGTGCTGATTTCATAGAGACAGTCCCAATCATAACTGAATGTCCTTGTGTGTCTGAAGGCCATCTAAGCCGAACCTTAGTGAAAAACTTGCTGCAGATTAAACACATGAGGAGCGATTAAATATTAGTAAAGGGCTTCACATTATTTAAAATCTTAAGAACTCTATTTACACTCTCAGCAATGATTTGACTTTCAAATGGATCCTACCTTACCGAAAGCATTATCCATTCTTTCACTCCGCAGAGGTTCCCCTTTTCAAACATGATCTGTCCAAAGCATATGGAAGCCAGAAGTGTATGTAGACTTTAAGTCTGCCACTTTGACCACTTCTCTGTGTTGTTAGACTGTAATGGTTTGTTTTCCTTGGCTCACAGTTTTGCCTCCCTCATGGTGATCAATAAGCATTAGCTTAAAACAAGTGTTTTGTCAAGTAAGTTGCTCAGTGAATGATTGGCAGCTCTCTGCCTCGCTTACACATCAAGGCTAAACCCTTTCTACATGTTAACACCACATTCACTGGGTGGGAGCCACAACATTTGCCTGCCACTCTTAAAGCGGCTCTATGCAGCATTATCATCGTCATACGGCAGCTTGGAAGTAAGTATTTTGCTTGACTGACCTGTTCTGATGAAAAAGCGGACATTTCCTCCTCCATCGGGTCTCCC
>JAVQJG010283424.1:0-25301 GCA_036024015.1 Craterocephalus amniculus | reverse complement strand
AAAGATGCAAATAAAATATGTTTTCTACAATTGGGTAATTAAGTATTAACACAAGCATAACACTCAACAGTAGTCACTTCAATGTCCACAAGAACAAAGATAGATGTAAAATGTACTGCATTTAAAGCATAAAAAAGAAAGAACAAGAGCATAA
Source organism: Craterocephalus amniculus (assembly GCA_036024015.1). Taxonomy (NCBI): domain Eukaryota; kingdom Metazoa; phylum Chordata; class Actinopteri; order Atheriniformes; family Atherinidae; genus Craterocephalus; species Craterocephalus amniculus. Next base: position 25,147 of record JAVQJG010283424.1, on the reverse strand, counting down.
AAAAGATACAGAACAACACATTTGAAATGAAACAAGAAGATATACAAATGCAGGCAATAAACAGAACAGCATGTAGTAAAAATATAAATTTAAATTTAACAGCACCTGTAAATGTTCTGGATCTAAATAGTCATATTTCATTGTATTAATTATACAGTACAGTATTAATTAAACAGTCAATGTGACTTTATTTCTATGTACGTCCATACTGTATATCTCCCTAAAAGCCATGATTTTCCCTTGTCGGCTCCTGGCTTATGGCGAAAGGGCTCATAAAGATGCAGTTGCTACAGCTGTTCTGTAGAAGAACAGATGCATCTCCATAAGGATTAAAAAGTAGAGAAAGGTTCTCCAAAAAAATAAAAAATAATAATAATAATAAATTCACCTTAATTATGTAAAAAAAAAAGATTAAAATATGGGTCTTATGTCTTAATACCCTCCATAGTTAATTTTTATTACTCAACAAATCATGTCATGTGCTTGTTTTATTTTCCCATGATATTTTACACACACCTCCACAATTACACTACTCCACACACCTATGGCTCTACATACAAGGTTGCTAAGCAACAATAATGACAGTGACCTTTTAGAAATCAGTGGGATGTGTTCCACTTGCCGAAGTGACTCTAGTGCTCGCTACAGCACACTTGTGGAGCTCAGTGTTTACCTCAGCTCAAACCCCGAGCAGGCTGACAGAGTGAGCCACACATGCACAAAATGCACCTTCATACAACATCACGCAGAGGCATTAAGCACATTTTGCCCTTGAGGAAACCAGAAAAATTTGTTTTTTCCCCCCACTAGCTCTGGGTATAGTACCTCATCGCTAACCCCCCTTAATGTAAGAGCAGTCTATTGGTATTCAGCTGCTCAGGTATCTGGGAAAGACTTTTAAATGTCTTAACTGCTGTTTGTTCTGTCTCTAGAGGGCATGTGCTGTACACTTGGGGTTTGAGAATAGACAAGGAGAATTGCAAATTTGTTTTGCTAGCTACATATGCGCTGTAATCTCCATACCTCCTCTATTGTAGTCAGGCATGTTGGATTTTACATAAACACACAAAGGTGGGATGTTTTATTGCATTTTTTTGAAGATCGGGGATGTTTAGTTATGATTAATGAGTTTTCTGTTGGAGAAACATTATGCAAACAGTAGATATGATATTCAGTTGTCTTGTTTTGTTGTTGCTGTTGTTTTTGTCTCTGTAAAGAGCTACAGAGCAACATGAACACATGTAACAGATTTAGTAAATTTCAGTTTTGATTGACAACTAGATACATACGTGCTGCCATTGTGATATGTATAGCAACAGAAAAATGCAACCACCGAGGCCCTTTCAGCCCATCATGTCAGTATCATGCTTTCATTCTTTATGTTTGGCTGATCTTTCAGTGTTGTAGATTTTAGTATTTCACTTTATGAGTTTCTGATCTCTTACTGAAGCGCAACATAGAATGATCTAAATGAAAGCAGAGGAAAGTTCCTCAGGCGGGAAGTATAAAAGAGCAGGAAGCCTCTGTGCTGGTCTCTCAAGTCCTGGGTATGCATCTGAATGACAAACCTGTGTGTCTGTCCCCCTTTTAAGAAATCCTTTACAAGTGGTAAGACACCAGGGCCAGGGCTGTGGAGGCTGTATATTTCTATTCATAATTGATGACCCGGACCCAGACAGACAGCACACTACACATGTAATATGGATTCGTTCCCAGTTTCAGATGCATGCCCTCGTCTGGACTTGACTGTGAGCCATCATTGTGTGTGAAGCGAGAACGGAGATGGAATGGCACATGTGAATGTGAGAGTGCACGTCTGCATGAGCAAGTGTGCGCATATAACTATGTGTGTGATATTGTTGATCCAGCCAAAGATGTAATAGACTCACCTGTTGTTGTTCAACTCAAGTCTGACTTGTGCCCTGACTCTTAATTCCGCGTTTTCTACTTTTTTGTTTTTTAGCTTTTACTGTTATTTCCTTTCAGCTGGTCTTTATTTTACACTTTTTGGTTCCAGGCCAACTTCACAAACCTTTGAGGTAAAGAGAGGCACAGCAGGTTATCAGTGACTTTTGTGGATTCCTGGGGACGAATTGATCAGTTATCCAGGTCTTGTGGCGTTTGTTTGGTCTCACATTACTGCTTTCCCTGATTTCAGTGAAGGTTCATTTGAGAACATGTTTTTAAAATCCCTGGTGATTTTTATTGACCAAGATTATGATATGATCCTCAACTATTGCATTGTTTGGAATATTACAGAAAGTTGATAACGAAGAGAAGTGAATGAAGAAGTGATGGCTGGTGGCTGAAAGCATAACATTGTGATCCTACATAATGAACTAATAAGACTTATTTTCTGAATGAAGTCCTAAGATTATGACCTTAAGAGGTCGTCGGGGTAGAAAATTAACTCATTCTCCAAATTACACAAAGTACACCATACTTATACCCTGCCATATTTAAACGGAACTTTTTCATTTCCTTTCTTTTCTGCATTTGACCGAGAACATTTACACATACAAAATAACAATCACTTGTGAAATGTTCTGCAATTCTTTTAAGAGTTAAACTTTAAAAAGTAGAGCTGAATTGCTCCTTTTATTTCACCCATTGTCCAAAATAACATTACCACTTTATGTATTTTTGTGCTTGCTGCTTTTTGTGATTATTTATTTGTTTATGTATATTTAAATCTAAGATATCATTAATTGACCTCAGCATCACCTCCAGAGACTTCCTAAAACCATTGCAATAATTCTAATAACTAATATCTAATCTCTAATGTTTGTTTTTGTAATTCCTCTCTTTTGAATGTGCAGAATAGCTTTGATTGACTACATGTGTTAAATTTGTCAATTAATGGTAGTAGCATTGATGTCAGGTTGTTTTGTACTATTTTGTCATTTCTGGTGTTATGTTTATTCAGGCTGCTGGTCAGTCATTCATGCTTAACGTGTTCATTGTAACCAATTTCAAACGCTTGCTGCAGTCGGCCAGGGTTTTAGTGCCACGGCGCGACCTTTTTTTCTCCTGTTTTCCTTCTCCCCCCATCACTGTCCCCTGGTCCTACCTGCCCCATCTCACAGCTAAATATAGATCACTCTCAAATCACTTCCTGTCTGGATATTATTATATGTGTAAATGACCACTTTTGTTAAAGTACAATAAAGTGTTGAAATAAACAGTAAAGGAAAACCGTGTATAAATATTTTACAGGCCGTCTTTACTGTCTCAATCCTTGATTTGCTTGATATTTGCTGCACATTCCCATTTGTCTTTTTGAGATTATGCAGAGGTTTGGGTTTCTCTAGCTACCCGGGACACCAAAACAAAATACAGACTTTTTTTTATCCGATTCTATCCTGCGGTTGAATAATGAGTCCCTTACTCTATTTGAACTAGGCTGTCACTCCTTCTTGCATCTTGATTGATTCGGTGGTTTAATGGACTTGTGTGGTAGACCCTGCGTCTCACTTTCCCCTCTGCCCTCAACTGAAGTTCACAGAGGGCAAAGTTCATACCCCATGTTCCCATAGCAACATATGACATGTCGCCCTCCAACAGAAACTCCCTCTCAATCCTGTGAAATGGATTTGACCTTTGCACTCCACCGCCTCTAAAACTGACACACAACCACGTGTGAAGTTGTTCCGGTTGTAGCCTGCAGCCGTGTCCTCCACAGTACGCTGCACATACCTGCTGCACGAGGTTAATGAGGAGCTCTGCTCTGGCCCATGTCATCTAAGTGAACAGTTTATGCCTTTAATGCCGTCACAGCAGTGCATTCTCACCAATGACACAATGCAATCCAGCAGGTTTTCAATGTATCCCTACTCCATCACACCCGACACAAGTAAATGTGTTATTGTGCAGAACTTGATAGGTTGTTGGATCAATTACATTTGTGCTGGTGTGTTTAAACCTGCTGGATCGTAGCTCTTATAGGACCAGAACGAGTAAGGCAAACACTCCTAATGCTGCCATGGTTCAATCATTACATTTATCTACAGAGCCCAGTTCAGTGCATCCTCACGCAGGTCTCTTGTCATCATTATACAGCTTCAGCCAATCCCACACTCCAGCCAACCTCGCTTGCTGCATTATTTATCAGCACTAATCAGGACCCCAGCTCTGTTGAGCTAGCCACCCTACCGGTAACATCACTTCCCTGACCCGACCCTGCCTGTTTCCCCACAGCATTACCGTGTGTTTACGCTAACGCTTGCTCATTAGGCCTAACTATGCTAGGCCAGGCCCTGCTGCCGGAGCCGGAGCTGAGGGGGCTTTTTAACATGCTCTAACCAGCCCAGGCATCCCCCTAATGGGGTGCAGAGAACAGCTACGTGCTAATATCAAACAACAGGCAAATGCAACATCTGTAGCAAGTATACATAGAGGCAGTTTGCAGGGAGACATGGCCTGCGAGGACCCGCGATCAGGCTCCATTATTGTTGTAATTAGCATGCCTCAGTGGAGCCAGGGCTCCAAAACAGTGTGCCTTGACCTGCTTGCCTTTTCGGTCTGTTTACAGCCAGCAAAAGCAACACGGAAAGGGCAGGGGGCTGGCCACGCGGCCTAACACCTCTGCTTAGCTCCAGCAGCAGTACAGCTGTTTGTTCATCTGAAGCATAGGCACAGACAGGATTTCATTTCTCTGCTGTCCACCCCTGCCTTAATGTTTACTCAAGCTGCAGCGCAGACAAAGGCAAACCGAACGCCGAAGGAGGTGCACTGGGTCAGATACAGCGTGAAAGTTTTCCATCTGATTTTCTGAAAGGCTGCAGTAGTTGAGTGTGTGTCAATATTAGCATCATTTAAACATTATCATTAGTAGAGTTTAAAGTGTGCCGCTACCTGAAGGTGCTTACTTATGTGTAAACATGCAGGAAAGAGTTGTGGACTAAAGCTCCTGTCTGCAATATCCTTCAGATTTAACTTCAACCTTTCAGAAATAGCCAGGGCTCCTCACGTTTATTTCCAACCCTTTGCCCCCCATCATCAAGAGGCCATCCCCTGGTGCGACACCCATCCCCTGATCACCAATTAGCAAGGCCAGCCCCTCTTCCCAGCGCAGACCTTGGTGTGGAAGCATGAGGAGGGAGAAAGGTAGAGAAGCACCATCAGGGCAGTTTGAGGTGGAGGTCCCATCAAGGACATGGCTCCCTGGGTGGCTGAGTGATGAGCAGGGGAGCGTGAAGGGCTAAGGCAGGTCTTTCCCACAGAATATCAGCCTTTCAGTCAGCCGCTGTCGCAATGCTGAAGTGGAAGCTGTAATCAGGCAGCGACATCCTCACAGTTTTTACTCTTTTTTTTATCATTAAGGCATTACAGTGCTTGCCTTTGCAGATTTGTGTCTGTATGTTTTGTGTTTATGCGCGTGTGAGAGATTTTTCATTTTCTATGCCTGTGTTCTTATGAGTCCTGCTCCTCTGTTTTGATTTCCATTCAGATAAAGCGTCATTCTCTGTGTGCAAGCATTAAGAAGGATCACTTTGCCTTTTAGTGGCCTTCCCTCATGTTTCACCCTGTTGTCTAACTTCATTCCCTCTCTTATTGTATCTGATAAGAGACTCCCGTGTTGCAGTGTGGTAATGAATTTCGTGTTAAAAGAGTAGCACCGCTGGGCATTCAGGCCCCGCACACCTCGGAGAGGCAGAGAAGTGCGTGCATATCGATCTTATATTGTTTCCTCGAACCCGACCGCCTCAGCGTGCTTCGTGCTCTCACTGCACTGCATCTCACTTCGCTGTGGACTAATGTGCTGTCATGAGCAGCGTCAAGTGAAGGTTCCTCCTTGTTCATATGTATGCATTCTCTCACATGTGTATTCTTGCGGATTGTTTGGAACCTGATCATTTTATCTTTTCTTCTATAAAAGATCAATTAAGAAAAGATTTATTTAATTTTAATGTATTTAATTTCCTTTTAAAGGAGCAAGAACATCTTACCTTGGCTAAAAAAATTCTTAGAAAATGTTGAAAAAAAAACATTTCTACTTATAACCTGATTATGTTTGTAAGTTTTCCACAATAAATGAATTACTATGCTAAATATTCAACAGAATTCTCATAATTTCAATTTACATACAACAGATACCACAGACATCCATATAAATTATTGAGTCAGAGGTTCAGTAACATTATGCTTTACCTTTTAATATACATCTAATGTTAGTCTCGATGTAGCCTGTTTACATGAAGCATAATCATGTTAATGCTTTATGTGTGTCTGTGTGTGTGTTTGTGAGTGTGTGTGCTAGAGAAAGTCCAAAATCTAAAGGACTAAGGCGCCATCTGGTGGCAATGCAACATGTGCTTTGTTCTGCGAGGAGTCTGCACTGATTATTCTTCTGCAGATCAAGCAGCTGCAGAAGAAACACATTTTCTGAGATTTTTCTTTTCATTGCAGGCAGTTGATTTTTATTACACCCTCACCCCATTTGTTCGGCTGAACTCGGCAAAAGATGAAATTCCTCAGTGAAATGAGTTTAAAAGGCAGACGTCAGGTCAGACAAAGAGTGACAACGTTTATATTTCACTCTTTGTCATATTTTGCCACTTAAAGAAAAACGTAAAGGCTTGTTAAAAGAAACAAAAAAAAACAATAATGGAGCATGTTCATTATTTTGCATTTCAGATTACATCCATTCTTATTTATATCTAGGCAGTTACATCGAATTGAGAATCCTGAATCATCTGCTCTTACAGAGTAAACTTGTCATATTTTTGCATCACAACTAGCGCCGAACTTCATTTGTCTGCAAAATAGCCGGTGAGATTGTCCACGCTTTTCACTCCAATTCTTTGTACACAAAAGACTTATTTTCTGTAATGCATGAAGAAAGGGGCTCGCTGCTCTGTCCTCCTTAATTGGCGCTGTCAGGCATCCCATCACCGGCTTGTTTCACAGTCTGATCGGATAACCCAGTCCACATGAAGAGAGGAGGTAAAGACAGCCCGAGCAAAGCGTTAGAAAAAAGGAAAAAGAAAAAGGAAGCAGTGAAAGGTAGAATGAAAACAGATGCAGCTTGTTAGAAGATAGCGAGCTGCTTCAGAATGATTAACCGCAGAGACGTCAGGCTGTGCTCTCTTTTATACACAAATAGTTGTCTTTCACTCTGTATCTGTGCAAACAATCCCTGATCAGAGGTGTGTAAGCAGGTAGAGGGGGAGGGATTTTAATGCAACATGACAAAAGTGCTACTTTGATATTGCTGATGTCATTGCCCTCGTTAGGAGGTAAGTGCCACTGATAAGATAGAATGAGGAAATAGACATGGAAGGCCTGCTTTTAAATGCAAGAGGAAGCATGATGTTTAAGTGAAGAGAAGAATGCAGAAAGCTGCTTATTTCATTCTCTTTTATCCTGTCTTTCTCACAAATGCTCCACTCAAATTTACTTATCTAATCGAGCCCATTTAAATTTTTTTAAACCCTCTTCAGACAACTTTTAACGGTGGATGTGTGTTGTTGTGCGTGTGCATTTTGCTCTAACCGTCCCTCTGCGTGCGTGCAAGAAAGTCCACGCACATACAGTTTGTGCAGCAGGCATGCGTGTGTGACAGTTGTACCTGTGTTGCAGTCGAAAGTAAGTAACTTCAGAAGTCAACTGTATCATGTTGCCAGGATCCTCTTTGTGGTGACAACAGTGATTAATAATGGAAAGCAGATGTTGGCATCTTGATCTGAAATTTTCATGAAACTTCGCTAACATGATTAAAGTGTATGTCTTCCTCAAGTCACTCTGAGTCTTTTAACTCCTCTCCCCGGGGAGTGGCAACAAATCATGGTTGAGACAACATGTCAAATCTCAGGGAATCTCATGCATGTCAGAAACAAGCTCGCTGTTTTACCTTCGAAAAATTTCGAACTCATTTTCCTTCTATTGAAGCCAACAAATTCGGGAAAAGTTTGATTATTTTGCAGCAGTTTATGTTTGAATCAGTGTTACTCTTTTGTGTTATTTCTGACTGATTTTAGCTGTTTTACATGAAAGTTGTGTTGTCAAAGCTATAAGCCTTTAATATAAATTAAGGGTGTTTTTCTAGGTTAATTAGATGCAATGGTAAAGAGAAAATGAATTAAATATTTAAAAAAATTGTCAAATAAATGTGTACATTTTTGTATTTGTGTGTTTGTGTTTGTTTCATAGCATTTCCCAGAACTCTTTTACATTTTTTTGTTTTTGTTTGGGTTCTTACAAAATCTGAAAATAGTCAATCTTCTAATAAATTCTACACCTAAATCAAGATTAATTTTTCTCATATTTTTTAACAATAAATTCTGTGCCAAGTCCAGATGATATGATGTGACCTCTAGTGTATTTTTGAGTTTTTTCAGGAAGAGTTATGTATATTTCACAAGGATTTTCATGACGTTTCTATTTTCTCTGCTTGTAAAAACTTCAGGATTTATCCATGATTTTTTTTTTTTTTTTTCCATTTGGGTGCATAGATGCATTTGCAGCTCCTGCTCAACAATGTTTATTTATATCTTAAGATACATTTAAAAGCTGGGGCTGCTGTCACATGGAGATGGCTTTGCTCACTTTGGATTGCAAGGTGCAAATGTATGAAAAAAGGCTCAAGCTGGAGATTCAGCACAAAGTAGCTGAGAACGTTGTGGCAGCAGAATTTTCAGATCGCTTAAATGCTTTCTCAAACATTTCTTGAAAAGGCACCAAGATCTGTCAACCATCTCCCAATTTCTTCTCTCGGTTTTTGTTTCAACCTCCCTGCCAAAAATTACATCTGAACTACACTGTGTCTGTAAGGAGGAATGATTTCCCTCTGCTCTCTGAAAGACAAACAGACAAATAATAATAATTTGATAAGATTAAGAATCAATTAGATTTCCCTTTTTTTATTACTCTGTTGCATGATTTCTCAAAGTTTGTATTAATGGATATTACTTAAACTTAGACCTTTAAATAATTCTTAGAAAGGGGAAATCATTGAGCCTATATGGTATTTAATGGATTATCATTCTGTGACAGACCTTTATTGTAGTCCAGAATTGCAATTAAAACCCATCTTTAAGCACTGCATTACCATGCTGCAAAAGATATTTTTCTCAGTACATATTTCACTTTATGAAACAAGAAAAAGCTCAGTTGGAAACGATAACCTTAACTATAACTCACTTCCTTTAATCGTTGAACCAAAAGCCAAGTTTTAAAAGACATAAAAGGAAAAAGACTTCACTTCGCTGTGCTGTTACATTGTCTTATTTTATAACAACAGGTTTGTTATTATTTTCACAATTTCTGTCAGTTAAAATATGCTGAATGATCAAATTTACTGCTTCCTGGCACTCTAAAACCGTTTCAAATGAACACTGTTAATTTCCTGATCGAAAGGTTTATCATCATGGAATCTGAATTAAACTGCATTGTTCAGAATAAACTAGGTCTAAACTGTAATGACATTAAGACCTTCAGTAGAAACAAAAAACTTGAAACTGAGTCCCACAAACTGGAGAGGGATGTCAAAAAACATCTTAAGACAACAATGCTACGCCTTTGCCGATTTTAGTTATTTGTGACAATAAGAAAAGAAACTAAGCCAGATTTCAATAGGAAATCTGCTTCATTTCCTCTGTTGTTGAATGCTGATGATGAATATTCTTATATGTATATTATTATTTATATATTATATATTCCAACTATAGGTGAATATCCCTCATCTCCTTTCACATATTATCTTTTTTTAACACAATTTGGTGACAGTGTTGTTACAATTCTTTGCAATATAATAATGATACATTAAAAACACACACCAATTTGTGCAATAGCTTGAGCAGGAGAGGTGGGCATCTATGGGCTCAAACACTCAATTCACTCCCTTCCTAAAATACACTGTATGCATGCTCTAAAGAGCAAGCACCATAAAGTGCGTAAAAGAATGCATGTAAATTAATATGAAAAGCAATTTTCATTTCAGCAAGCCACATTCACATTCAATCTCATTTTTGTGTTTTCTCTCATACCTTTCCCTGAGGCCATAAAACAGTACTTTTACATATATTACCTTTTGATTAATGGAGCTGTATTCATTATTCTGCCCTATTGCTAATTAGAAAATGCACCCTGCTAATGATATACAGTTGGAATAATACTTGCCCACGAGGCACCCTATCACATCGGCTTTTGTGTGCTCCTCGTACGAGCCTTCACACACAAATCCAGGTCTGCCTCCTCCTTCCCCGCTCGGCCATCAGCAAAAGAGTCACGGTTATCACTGGGTGTCATTGTTTTTGTTCTGGCATAATGAGGCCTGTTTCCTCTGGGGAGTTGTCGCTGCAGGTTGATGAGGTGTGCAAGCACTGAGTCAGTCTTAATCAGATCTGTGAGAGTGTGTGTGTGTTTGTCTGTGCGCGTGTGGTCTTGATTGCTTTTGTATTGTAGATCAGGATGTCTTCATTTCATCATCATCACTTCATTGTCTTTGCCTCATGGTGAGTAAAGTAATGATTACAAGCCGCGAAATCATTGTTTTTATTCGTGTCGCTGTAGTTTCAGGGGCTCCCACTGCTTGGTGAAAATACTCCTGTAACACTCCTGTAATGGTCAAAACAACCAGTGGCAGTGAGAACCATCTGTATCACACAAACAAACCAGTCTGCACTAATGCAGGTTAATTCCCCTGGCTGTGGCCCAACTGTGTTAATGGCTGGGAGGGGTGTGATGGAGGCAGAGAGGTGGGGATGGGTGCGACATATTGGTGACAAGGTAACACCAACTTTCAAATTGACATACTGAATGTCACCAATCTTCTCCAGCCAGAAAGTTCACTGATGCCTTTCTTTGCAAAAGTGCTTTTTAAAATGTATTCCTGTGCTAATAATAAACTAATTCTCCACTGTGGCAACCCTGAGACCTTGTTTTTGCTTCATTTAGAGATTAATTTCTACATTTACTTGACTATACAGTTACTGTCACAAAGATTATTAATTCTATTTTTATGCTGCTGCATTTAAATACTGAAAACAATTTTGTAAAATTGATCAATATTTTAGAATTTGACCACATCAACGGTATGATGCTACTTATATATCCTATTTTTATCCTATATTTATTGCATTCATATTTTACGATAAGGGATTGAATTAAGGATGATTGCTCAAGTACTTTTTTTAAGTAAATTTGTTTTCCCTTAAATCATTCTTTTTATGTTTTAGACATTTTAAGTCACTTTAATAGTCAAGATTTTTTACTGTTAAATGGAGAGAATGACTTTCTGATGGGCTGTTTAACTTTTTATCATCCTTTAAAGTATTTGTGATGGCTTTTTCTGTCTTTTCAGAAGATTTTCCACTAAATCTTTGCTAAAATACTGAAATAAATATTATTTCCCATGTCTTGTAGCTAACAAAAATTTTCCCCAAACAAGACTGAGAAGCTGAAACTCACATGATCATGAAGTGGAATGTAATTGTGCAGCGTTATAGGAATCTCTGAACCAGATGTGTTCTTGATCACCTCTGGGAACCAGATGATTGGAGGAAGCTATACAACTGGCACACTGGCCTGACAGGACAGGTGAGAGCAGAGGAGCAGGACTGCGTTTGGATTTTTGATACCGACTGTTCACCAGACTGGGAGTACAGTTTCACCCCTTCCATCTGTCATAGAGCTGTAATTATCATAGCTGTCCATATCTCAGCCCAAGCTCTCACTGCCACACCATTAAGTTGTTTGCCAACTGCGATTATCAAGCAGCAGACCACCAAACTTGAAACCTGTGCTTCCCAAGTTTTATCCGTATTTTCATCGCCCCACAAGAGCAAGAAACACATTGAATCAGATTTACAGTAATGTAATACAGTAATAAGCATGGATTTAAACTTTAAAACAGCATCTTTACCACATCTAGAACAGTCAGCTCCTCCATCTCTGTGAAACCACCCACTAGAGGGCTGTGGGTATGACAAGCAAGGAGCATCTGAACGGGTTTAGGACTGTTTTGATCGGACTCAGAGATGACAGAATTAACCAGCATTAACCTTTTGATTTCTACTTTTACACCGGCGACCTGAAATGAATGGACGCACGATTTTTATCTCAAGGGGATTTCCTCTTTTGTAGAATTGACTGTAAACCAGGCAGAAATTTTTTTATAAAAAATTTCATTTCAGCATCAGTGATTTAAATTGTTTTCCTGGTGTGTTTTCTAAAATCTTTCTCAAAGTTGAGTTCCATCCACATGGACATTTTAGGTGATTGTACCAAACAGGGTGCAGGTCTGAAGGTAAACAGAAAGCTCATAAATTTTGAGCGTGGAAAAAAATGTATCCTCGGTTTTACTTGACCTTGAAATCCGGCCAGTGAAAAGACTGTAAGGACTGCAGGAGGCAGATAAGTCGAGGGCTCCTCTCTGGAGTCTATAGTCAGAATGGGCCGAAGGTTATGAAAGGAAGGAGAGAGAAAACATTGGAGTAGTGCCGAAGAGCTGTTAACACTACTCACCTACTTTTTTGTGGCTCAGAGGTCAGCATTTTCTGAGATTACTACTTCTTATTTTCTCTTTTCCACTCTCTCCAAGCACCATTACAGCCCAGTACACAGCCATTAGAGATCAACAGCCTTTGCAGTTGTAATAGCATTCTCACATAGCTCTAGGGTCTACTAGCCTATAGCCTCTGCTGTGTACTGTATGATCCGGCTGCCAAAGATCTCACTAAGGTTAAGTAGGCCTGGGTACTGGAATACAGCCAGCTACATCCATGTTCACAATTTTCCCAGACTTAAATAATAATGAAGATATGATGCTTTACTGATCCCGTGGAAAACCCAAGGCTCAAAGCAGGACAGAACTTGGGAGAGAATTTTAGCTTTGCTCTTAAGTTTTTACACAGGAATACATTTACTCCAAACAGTTGGGTTTGTTTAAATGCCCCATTTAAAATAATGTAAGAAAACAACAATGTGCAGGTTCCAGGAATACAGAAAATTTGCATTTATCCTCAATTTGCACCTAAATGTTTCACTGATGTCTGTCAAGAAATTATGCGGACTAAACAGCATTTTTTACAACTTTAATCAAGTTCAGCTTAACCAAGCATTGACCGTTCAGATGAAAAAGATGACAACTTGCCCACTTGGCTGTATCACGTTTGAGTGTTTCATCCTGTTTTCGTTTTTAATTTATGATCAGAAGAACAAACCTGAGAAAGTAAAATATCATCCATCCTAACAAAATAAGAATGATTCTTACTCTACTTTTGTTGCAACTTTTTTCTCCAGCTAGATTGTGATTCTCTTGGAAGGGGGTGTGTGTTATGCGTCGCATCATGGGGAATACTTGATCGCTCTGTCCTGAGACAAGATTGGGAGCAAAAAAATTACAGAATCAAGACCAGATGTGATTTTCAGATCTTCAGTGGAATAGGTATAAACCTGTACCTGACAGGGAGGGAAATTTTTCTCCTCTTTCCCTGTAGACCCTCCCATTTCAATCTAACTTTTCCATTTGATAGCCTCAAAGTCAGAGTACTTACTGGTCCCTCTAGAGGCAGTGACGTTTCTGTCAGAATGACAGAAAGGCAATGAAGTCAGAAAAGCTTGCAGGGGGATGGTGCCACTCCTTGAAACAAATTCAACAGCATGCAGTTCATAACCAATCATCATATCCTCTGTAAGATCGTATCACTTTGCAAAATTGCAGGTGTATACTGCTGTTTTTCAGAAATCTTCCAACCACTGCAAATGATGAATTTTACATGACCTCTGTTGGCCAATTACTGCACATTAAAAGGCTTCTGGCACATACCTCTTTTCACCTGTTCCTTTGTAGTATGTCAGCTGCTAACTGACTAAAAAACTGAAATCACACTTTCATGATAGAGTGTCAATCCTGCTAATGAGAGCTGAAAGGAGAAAGAAAGAGATACGTACATCAGTACATATTTGAGTATTCGAGCTTAGGTATTAGATACACTTGTTCATACCTTTTACATTAAATATGATTGAGTGCACGGCACAAATCACATTTTGAAAATTTAAATCCCACCATCTTGGTCTGATTTGTCGTCATAATTAATTTTTCATTATGGCAGTAAGAATGGGATTCATATGTCCACCATTTCCATGTGCTGTGTACAAACTAACAAATACTACATTTTTACTGTTGGTCTCATTTTTCTGGGTTAAACATAAAATCTTCTCATTGTAATTCATTCTGTCCCTCAGAATATTTTCTGGACCAACATGTCGCAGTATTTCTAAGTTGGCTTGGAAAGTAATGACTCGGGCACAAATGCTGCTGAGCCTAAACACTTTACGTCTGGTGTTAAAGCGAGTGTGCCTGCTTTAATTAACTTGTACTCCTTTATTTCTGGAAGAGGAAAACCACTTACATTTTACAAAAGCATGTTTGAGCATATTAACAGCCATTTTACAAAATGTTCTTTAATTGTCCATTTACCATATATTAGTTGTCAGCCTCTTTACTCGTAAGAGTTTTTGAATTTTTACATGTGTTAATTAACTAATGTAAGATTTGTAAGAAATAGAAAATTGGCTTTTCAGAATTTCTTGCCAGAACTTGGATGTTAATGAAACATTAGGCAGAGCACCTTTGCGGTATAGTAATGCTGTGGCATTACAGCTCTCCAGTGGTTTGATAAGGCAAAAAAAACACATTAACTGTTAAACTTCAAAATCAAACACATCGACAAGATTCAAAAGCCGAGGCTCTCTTCTCTTTTGTGTTTCTGGTAAAGGTTAACAGAGGCCAAATGATCGGAACAAAGAGGACTTGAAGAGCTGCACTCATAATTCATGTGTGCTTGAACACAGATTTAGGAATCTGGTCAAGTCAAACTAAATAAATAACAGAATTACAAAGTAACTCTGTTAAACAAAAGGAACAGTTAAATAAAAGTGTTTAAGTTCTTATATGATGAAATGTTATTTCAGTTTTTAGTGGAAAAAAGCTACAATTTACAACTGGTCTAAGAGCCATCTTGCATCCTGTCTCTTCTCTGAAGTAAAGGTCAGCCCACTGTGGACTCTAGTCTTATCTTCTGCTCTGTTCTTCCTCTCTTTCATTTCGCACTAAAGAGAATAAATAAATTAAATTATAATCCCTCAAACTTGTATAGCACTCAGAGTCGCTTTAAACAGCACAATCTCGGTCTTCACTGAGCTCTCTCCAACCAGTATAAATTAGTCTGACGTTCACTTCTCATATCTTTTGTTTTTTGACGCTTTTT
Source organism: Craterocephalus amniculus (assembly GCA_036024015.1). Classification (NCBI taxonomy): domain Eukaryota; kingdom Metazoa; phylum Chordata; class Actinopteri; order Atheriniformes; family Atherinidae; genus Craterocephalus; species Craterocephalus amniculus. The sequence goes on along the minus strand of JAVQJG010283424.1, from coordinate 9,935 downwards.
CCCTACCTTCTCCTTGCCTCCACTGTGTCTTCTTGGGGGTTTTTTTGCCAAATTAGCCATGGCGTACGTCCAAAATGACTGGTATGTTGAACCTGTCATAATGCAAAAATGAGCTGTTGAATGACATTCTGGGTTGGAAGACAAAGTCCATGTAGCTTCTCAGCCTCAAGATGTTGCAGGGCAACAACAGCCACAGGAATTTTCCTGTGCCATTTTCCTGTGCCATAAAAACTAGTCAAAAGCACAGAACTTTAAAGGTCGGAAACTTATGTAGAGCTGCTTTATATGACACATCTTTTCTATCCCAAGAAACTGGTGAAGAGTTAAAATGAACTATATCACAGGATTTTGTGGTTCATTCCATTATGCAGCAACTCAATTGGAAGTTATTATTTGTATTAACCTTTGATAGCTGTCAAAATTAAGTGGTGCGTCCAAAACTTTTAACATAGTTTGTTGAGCTTACGCTGTGCCTATTTTTACAGCTTCATGGGAGCTCGTCCTCACCACCAATCCCAGCTCTGCATTCCTTACACCAGGGCAAACCTCAGACTTCCAACGAGTTGAGCTGAAGTTGTAGACTGGCATGCGTCTGCATGGGACAGCAGGCAAATCATAAAATTATGACAGAAGAGTTGCTCCAGATCCCATATCGCCACAAAGAGCCCCAAAACCCAGCAGCCTTGGCTTTGAACACATCTCCCAGACCTAAAGATGACACAGCCTCCGTTGCTGACTCCTGTCAGGCAAAGGTTTCTGCAACAGAAGCCATTTCCCCCCCTCTCTCCCTAAGCATTTAAAAGCAGCACTATGAAGCCACACTTTCTAACAGTGTCGGCTTAAAGGCAACACTGGCAGTGTGACAGCCAGAAGAAACAGCAAGTGCCACAATTGACATATTCCCCATTCTTTTGGCATGTCATCTTCCTTTTTCTGGACACCTGATTGATTCTGACAGCCTATATTGGGTATTTCATACGAAAGAGAATTTTGTGATTAAATCTTAATGAGTTGGAATTTCTCAGTGCTTTTATTACAGGCCGCCAGTTTTGAACATTTTTCAAAGAAACACACCCAAATTCCACTGTTTGCAATGAATTAATAATACAGTCTTGTCACTGAAGTATCATGCATTCTTTAATCAGGCTCCCAGCCTGAAACAGAGACGTCTTGAAAGGTATTCCTTTATGATCAGAACAATTAGAAACTTAGCGACAATCATAAAGGGCTGCTCACAAAGTCGGGCACTCATATGTATGTACAGTATATGTGGGAGACAGAGAAAGAAACCCTAGGGTGGACTGCTTTCTTGTTGCTGCTGTCTGAGTTATATGTCGTGACTGGCTCACATCAGCCATGACTGGGGACTTGAAAAGACAAAGGCCAAAGGCTGTGTGAACTGCAAGCACAAAAGAAGAGAATCGCACTTTGTTCCATCAGCTCAAAGCCTTTGCCGAGTTGTAAAATAAACATCCCCGAGTTTAGTTTGCCCCTCCTTTACAGCCAAGCCTTCCTTTAGCCCTTCATTGCCGCTCTTGTTGTTGAGGACAAGAAAAAAATTTATGTTGCAGTTCGCAGAGTTTGGTCTCTCTTTGTGCTGCACGGCATTGGAGCTGACATCCATTTCATGTCTGCGTCTGCCTCCTACCTGTAATCCTCTGCGGCTTTTCAGCGACTGCCAGCAAGGAGAGGAGAAGAAGAAGCCGGGCTGCTTCGTTTCATCATCTTAAGATTGTGATACTGCCTACCTCATCCGCAGTCTCTTCACCGCTTCACCACAGTCTGCCGGTTGTGTCTGTGTGCATGGAAATGGGAAGAGAAGAAATTAAAAGAAGAAAATAAAAGGGTACTCAGCTAAATGTTTGAGGTGTTCTCCCAGTCGTTTGCGGTAATTACAGCAGGGATTGACAAGGATCTTCTCCAGTACTTCTACTATATGTTTTGTGCAGAGCATGGCGCCAGGGTTTCATTTTTACTGAAAGAGTAAGAGGCCTTCATGGTCTGATTGACTTTATACGGCTTTGGAGTTTGTGTTGAGTTTGTTTTTCAAGGACCTGCTTGTTCTGTTTTTGCAAAGTGCAGCTCCTGTAAAACAGACTTCTTAGATCCTTCTGTTCCTGAGCAGAAGTTAGAACAGTTGGTTCCCCTCAATAAGTTATACCACCATCATCATCCCAACTCAGGAACACGCAAGAGTCTGGAAGAATTTCAGGTAAAAGCCTGTCTAATTAGTTCCCATCAAAAATGTAATTCTCTATTGGAATTACGCCGCAAGGCCAGAGTAGCCAAAAGCGAAGATACCTGGTGGAGGTGAAAAAAAATATAATAAATGAAAAGAGATATTCTGACCTCGAGCAATAAGTACATTTATATGCTTGACATGAATCAGCCATCAATGTTGGGTCGAATTCTAATTTAATTTCTGAGATGTATGTGTAATTTTTTCCATTAATATGAATGTTACCAGCCTAAATATTTTACACTTCTCATGGATATTGTGAGCCTCTCATATATCCTTCAACAGTCTATTAATTAATAAACTCTTTTCTGATACTTTTTCGCTGGAAACTTCTAATAAGAGCAAGCAGGTAGGATGATATAGTGAGAGGAGCCAGAACACAGTTGTCTGGTGCCTCATTAACATCCCCAGGTTCATTAGGAAGAAGCTTTTTTCCTGTCATCTTTTTACAATGTGCCAATGTTGTGTGGCCTTTAAGGGGATTAATAATGAATTAATTAACCAAATTAATTCGTGGGTTGGAGACGTTGTTCTGTAGTGAGGCCAGTCGGTTTGGATTTGGGCCCTGATGGGTGAGGCCCTTTACAAGCCGATGTTGTTCATGTTTCTGACAGTGCCTGCCCCCTGTCTAAAAGCCCTAGTAAGTGCCATTTGTCTTCGGGTTAACAGAAAGATGAGATATAGGGCGGGCTGAATTATTTAAGCTCCCACAACACATGCACTTTTGCTTTTCAAGCATGAGTTATAATTTAATTAGAAACTTCTGGTGCGTTGCTGGCTATTTAAATATTAAAATCTTCCGCTGATCACATTGGATTAGCCATCCCTGTGAAATTCCCTGAGATGTCAGTTGTTGTCTTTCTGTCTCCCTCTCTCTCCCTCTTCTCATTCCCACTGCTTTCTTGCATTTCCATCAGCATTTTTCTGATCTCCTGCGCTCGCAGATTGTTTGTCGACTCCTTCATCTGAGACAAAGGAGTCATCACGGACCTTTGGGAGACTTAATGGGTGGCAGAATGCAAAAGTGGAAACCAGGCTGACCTGATATGAATCAAAATAAGTTAAATAGTGCTAATAAGGAGGTCTGTATTAGGATATTATTACACAAGGCCTTCTCAAGTAGTAGTAATACAAAGGGTGGTGGGTTGGTTGTGACTTTCCCTTCTTGTTTCCACAATGAGCCCTGTTTTTCCTTTTTGTGGTGGAAAACAAAAGATGCAACCTGTTGATTTCTGTGTACCTCTGTTTGCACGAGTGTGCCAACTACAAAACTAAGACACAACTTGTTTGAAGAGAAAACAGAATCCAAATTTGGATCTAAGTTACATAAATTAAACCCTAAAACACAACATTTTTATAAAAAATATTATGTTGTTTATTTGAGAAAACTGTTTGGATATTGTCAAAGTTGCAAACTACGAACAGGTTGTGTAGATAAAAATTTAGAAAGATGGGAATTGTGTGAAAGAGAATTAGCCAAAAACAGAATCAAGGACAGAGCAACACAAATAACAATTTCTTAATTCAAAGTCAAAGCAGGTGAAGTTCAACTAAAACAAAGGAAAAAAAAGTCTCTTTTTAACCTTCAGTAATTTCCAACCATGAATCCAAGCTGTGCATTCAGGCTTTCCATTTAGGGACACTTTAAATTGTTTCAAGAAAAGGTTTATTCAAAGGGAAACGTTACTATAATTAAAAAAATATCTACAATCCAAAAAAATAAGGGTGAGCATTCAAATTATAAAGAGAATTTGATGTTCAATAACAAACAAAAAAACTCTGCTTCATTTCTCCATCCGTACATTTGAAACTGGCTCTCTGAGCATTTTAGATTGGCTTTTGATTTCTATATTACACTGCTTCTTCACAATTATCTAACCTCTCTATCTTAATGTTGATCCAAACGAAGCGGCGCCTGCTACGAGCTAGTTCCGGCAGTTAACCTGAGCTGCCGAGCTGCATCCCATGCGATCTGCCTCAAACATTCATGCTACATATCAAACACGCCCATCCAGTCTGGGCGGTCTATTTAAGTTGCACACTTCCTCCCTTGCTGTTTGCCTCATGCTTGTTGCCATTACTGCCACGATCGCTGCATATTATCTGCTTTTGTTTGAGCTCCTCCTCCATCCCAGCGTCCTCCTGTAGGGTATGAGTGCAAGCAAAAATTTTGTCCAGCATTCACTCTAATATTTAATTGATTTAAAAAAATTGTTTTCAAAAAGAGAGCTGAAATTGGAGCCTAACCACCAAACTACGATGCTCAATAAGGCAACAAATCGTGAACCTGACCGAACGACCTTCATGCTTCACTAAATCCACAGAGGGATAGAAATTCTTTTGTTCTTTCATCTTTCATCATTTTGTTTTCTCATCAACAAAAATGTTATGTAATGCTACTTGGGAGAAGCGGGCATTACATTTTTAAATAAAGCAAATATGTTTAATCAGAAAAAAACAAGACATTTAATCAAACTTAATGATGCAAACATATGACTGAGTATTCGTGTTGAACAGACCCCAATCAGAAGCAGCATCAGCACCACTGACAGCCGATGAGAAGCAGTTTGATTTTCTGCTGGAAAAACTTTGAGTTTCTGTGCCTGGCATTAATGTTGATGTTACTTTGACACGTTTTATTAAGCCTGAATAGTGCAAGTGTGACTGACTCCTAATCAACTCCGGTGCCCTTGTTCGTTATCATGAAGGAAGAACTGGGTCATCCAGTGCAACCATGTCTCATTTACATGTTTTCATGGTTGTGAAGCTTCAGTGGAGGTCTCTGGCACAGATGTACAAACAGTTGTTTTCCTAGAAAAAGGATTGTTTGTGTATCCATGCATTTAACAAACTTGAAAAGACAATACCTAATAATGAGATCACTCATGTTAATTTTTGAAAAAATACTTTCAGAAGTGAAATGATGAAAAAATAAAGGATTGCAGAATGAAATACCTCACTGGGTTCAAGGTGATTTCGATGCCAAATCTCTAAGATTTGCATGCGCGCTGTGTTGCGTTTGAATTAATATACGAAGAAGGAGACATAGCATATGTGCCTATCTGAAGCCAGCTTATGCACTGCCTCAGCTGGCAGTTTGTGGCTGAGAGGTTGCTCAATCCATTGCCCAGTCAACCCAGCGGCACATACAATCTGTCACCAGTGGCAAAGATGTACTGGTGATTCTTAGCTGTGGGCCACTCGGCTAATTAAAAGCCAGCATCTGCTTTATTCTTCTATCCAGAAGGTTATTTATTCCTTTAGCTTCTCGTTCCTGTTGCAGGTCAATACATCCATACATCACCTGCCTTTCATACAGAAATATCTCCTTCATGACATCCGCAGAGCACCGTTCTTTCTTCCTCCCTGCATGCCTGTGTGTTTATGTCTTCCAGGGTATTCCTACATGTCATTTTAGGGCTCGTGAACAGGTGTATTTGTCTGCTCGCAGTGTGCTCTGTTTCTCCAAACTCTGGGAGGGGTTCTGACAGCAGCACTGGAACTCCGTGTCAATCAGGCAGCGCTGCAGACGGCCTCTCAGGCCCCCCCATTGTGTGGGGTCCTGTTCTTCACCTATCTTGTCCTGTCATCCCACATTCTTTTCATCTCTTCCTCTATTGCTCCCGTAAACCTTTCAATCATCATCCGCGCTCTGAAAAAGAAGTTTCTCTCTTCAGTTCTTCTTGTCTAACATCTGTCGCACAGCTGGATTGTATTTTAGTTCAGTGAAAATGCAAGTCCTGTTTAATTCTTTAAATTTTAATGGTGTAGATGGAAAGCTTGATTGTGAGGCTAAAATGATCAATTCTTATCCTTTCATAAGCTCTGGTTTAAAAATGTTGCATAGGGTTCATTCAAAGCAGAAATTAAAGAGTTAACTGAAGCAGTTTTATGGATTGATTCGTTGCAATATTATGAACAAACGCAATATTGATTATTTGACATTCATTCTGATCCATACTCAGAATTTTTATTTTATTTAGTCGACTGATGACAAAGTGTTTGAAGACACTGATACAATAAAGGGGTCCTGTGCATTTCACACTATAGTAGAAAAAAGTTTAAACTAAATTCATCTGATTCCTGATGGACTGACTCCTTAGAAAAATGGTTACTTCTTTGGTTTAATAAAGTTATAGGGTCATTTGGTCCCTGTCTGACCTAAGGTAGAACTTATTCGTGTCAATATGTGGATTTGAAAAAGACGGAACGGAATAGAAAAAGAGAGCGAAGAAATTGCAAGAAAGAGAAAAGGATAGTAACCACATGAGCTGTTCAATCAAAAAAGGAAAAAACAAAACCAGCTGCGACATCTTCAAGAAAAACAAAGCTGACAATCATCAAGAGCACCTGCAAAAAGACAAACAAGCTGGAAAGAAATCATGAATCCCAACAACGAAAACATCAGCAACAAAAAGAAAAAGAAACATGAACATGAACATTTGCACCCGCTCTGAGGGCAAAAACAAAAAAAGGACCCAGTCAGAGAAGCACCCATGGCAGATATATCACTTTCTATTCATACAAAAGCTTTGTTTTATGTTTGTCACGTTTGTTGGTCTGAATCTCATTACACACAAATGCTTGGACAACAATGTGCTTAACGTGGCTCTGTTATCTGATCAGTGCAATGGAGTCAATAACAGCTCTGTCACTCTCAACAGAGCCCCACATGTTATTTGACTTTTATTTGCTTAAATATTTCAGCAGTTTGCACGTTGAAAGGGTTGGATTCCCTGCATGCTTAATGATGTTACTTTCCTGTAAACACAGTCATATCAGCTGACATCTCATAATCGCAGTGGGGTAGCGCTGGATACGCACAGACTCAGATGAGAGAATATCCATACTCATACTGCCTTACATTAAAGGACCAAGAGGTCACAGAGAGGTAAGTGTAAAGTCTGAAGCAGGGTCTCTATTTGCTAAATGCTACCTACATGATTGTTACGAAATTATGCCATCAGACATATAAGTCCTACGCTTTCAGTAGTTCTAAGTGAATAAATTCACCTTAAGCTTCCACAGATGAAGTCTTTTGGCCTACTAACACTGTATTCTTTCAGATCTATTGATTAGTTTAAGCTTCTAACATCCACTTCCACACATGCCTCCTCAGCCTTGTCTGTTTCTCTTTGTAAATTCATTCATAAAGAGTTCATCAGCAGCCACATGCTCACTTCAACCACTGGAGTCAAAGGCTTTCTTTTTTGGGGGGGAAAGAGGGCTATCAGATGGCGCTGACGATTAATAACATGGTGAAAAGGGCATTTTAATTATTAACTCTGCGTTACATTTGAGGAATGCTCACTAGGCGTGAGATTTAAAAGAAGCTAATGTTTCACTATGAAACCATTTCATCCAATCTTCATAACAGATGTGTGCGCAGTGGAGGGCATTACATTCTGCAGTGGGCGCTGGAAATATGCCTGCTTTCCTCTCATCAGGAAAGAAGTCATGGTTTGTCTTGAGGGGCCGAGTGTCTTCTTGTGACTGGCCATTGGTTTTAAGTGGCTTGTGCATTTTTCATGGGACAGTGGTCGGTGGGAATGTCTTGTCACTCCATTAAGGCCCGTTCAAATGGTAGTAGCCATAAAACGAAACAGGGACTGAAATATTCATCTGATATTGCAACACACCACAGTGTGTGTTAATTAAGGGAAGAGCTATATGCTTTAGATGGGACGGGGCTTTCAATTAACCATAATAGTGGAAGATGAGTTAAATGAATGTGGCATACGGGCTTCCCATGTGTATGCAAGAAAAGACTGCGAGGTACTTCTATGTTAGCAGAAATTAAAAGCCAATCTTGCGTGAATATCCAAGAGTTAGCCTGAATTTCATGTCACTGTGATGTAGTTTGTCAATATTTGATTATAAATGAGCTAGGTAGGATCATACTTTACTGTTAGCTTTACATTATGTTCATCTGATTTCTTAAACTGTTGCGGAGCCATAATTTGCCCAACAATTTAAAAAAATGGCGGTGTGAGTGTTTCAATTAGCCAAGATATTTAATGGAAATTTTAGTAAATATAAAACATGATTCTTTTGGTGAATTTGACTATTGATTAAAAAGAAACTAGTCTTGCACAGTGTCTCTTTTGAGAATACTTGATATTTTTTGTCATAAATGTTTTTAAAAAGGAACCAGCTGGTTGTTTTAATAAGAAGCTAATTTTTCCACTGTAATTTTCTTTTGGGACTGTTACTGGGGCTCGGTGAGTTCAAACTGTTGCATCACAAGAAGATGGTTCCCTGTTCAAATCTTGACTGGGGCCTTTATGTGCGAAGCTTGCAGTAGACGTTGTCTTCATACACGTGCAGGTTTTCAGTCGGTTGAAGCAAGTATAAAAAATGGAGGGATGGATTGTTGTTGGAACAAAACAAAAATTACGAGTTCATAAAAGGTCCAATATGCTTTTTGTCAACTTCTTTAACACTATAAAGTATTAGTTGCTACCCTATGCAGACAAGCATGCTTTAATAAAAGACTGAGGATATGATTTCTGTATTATTTCCTTATATTTCTTCACTTCATAAAGCAGTCAAAGTGTCATTTTGCTTCCCTTGCACTTCCTTCTTTTGGGTCTTTTATTACCTCCCCACCATTCTCCCTTTCTCTGTAGGACAGCCAAGCGATTATATACCCTATCTTCCATCTTAGAGCTTATTAACCTTTTTGTTGGAATATCTGGGGCATAAAGACCTCATTAAATATTTACATATGCACTAACCACTATGAAAAATTAAGAAACCCAAAGTTTTATTAACCTGTAGTAATATAATGTCTACTCTTGGCCAGAAAAAAGGTCTTTTTTGCACATTACAGCATTCTGTAGCGCATAATAATGTATGGTAAGAAGGCTCCCCTTGCATAGATTAACTCTGCTTTAATATAACATTAGGTTTCCCTAAACTAGCTTTATTATAGAATTATGCTTTTAATACAAGGTGTAGAGTCGAGGGCAGGGGAGAGATGTTTTGCCCGCAGTAATAAAGCATAGCGACAATCCTTAATTATCTATGGTTTTGTGTGTTGAGACACACGTAAGAACTTCTTACGCTCAGATTTCATGAATGTATTAAGAGCGGTAGAATAAATGCCTGTCCCTGCTAGTTTTGCTGACCCAATGCCTCTATAGGTATATTTGATCCACAATGCTCAACCATTCAAAGGAGACTAAGTGACTTTTAAAAATTTAATCATATATCAGGAGAGGCTGCATAATGCTCAGTATTATCTACTCCTGGTGTCCTCCTCTGTTTTAAACTTCAACTCTTACCTCGTTGCTCACAACTCAGTCAAACATTTTTGAATAGTTTAGATTTTTCCACCATGGACAAAGAATATGTTCTCAGTCCAGTGTGGTCCCCTAAACTCTTTTCCCTTTGTTCTGATAGGTACTCAATGTCCCTGGTTCCCAGAAAGCCGTTACTTTGATTCTATCAGTGATGCATGCAGAGCAGACTCTGCTTCAAACCTGCATACCTACAGGCGGCTTGATGACACTACTGCAGCTCATCTGAGGGAATTATTATTATAATTTCAAAGTGGGAACAGGTCATTTTGTCAGTGTCATGGCCAGATAGATAAACAGACAGAATGTAATGCAACTAGATTGTTTGTTAGTTTAAAGGTAAAAGAAGACTTAAGTTTGAATATACAATATACACACACATATATATATATATA
>JAVQJG010283389.1:0-28493 GCA_036024015.1 Craterocephalus amniculus | reverse complement strand
AATGTTTTTTTTTTACTTGGTCTGAAGAAATATTCTAATATTTTGAGATGGGATTTTTGAGTTTTCTGAAGCTGTAGGCCATAATCAGAGACATTGAAACAATAAAAGGCTTGCAATATTCCAGTTGATTTGTAATGAATACACAATGTATGACATTTCATGTTTTTTAATTGCATTACAGGAAATAAAGAACTTTATCACAATATTCTAATTTTCTGAGACAGACCTGTAATGCCTGTTTATGCATCTATTTCCCATCCATCCTGTAAATCTTCAGAAAACTCAGAGAATTCAGACAAACGTTTGTGTTTCCCGTTTGTTTCTTCCGCTCCGATCCCAGGGAGATGTGTTTTTCTACTACGGTCTGAGAAACTTCCATCAGAACCTCCGTAGGTACATGGACTCCAGAGATGATGGACAGATGGTCGGCAGAACAAGTAGGTTAAAGGTAAATCTCCAAAAACTTTGCATAATGTCATGCATATTAAACACACATCTGTATTTGTGCAAAAAGCTGATCTTAACTCAGATGGTGTTGTGTAACTAAGATCAGTGGGTCTGGAAATAAGTCAACATAAGAGACATAAACATTAGGCTCAAGGGTTAAATATGAGGGCGATTATTGGAGTCCAAGAATTTTCTTTTTCAGGATACTGAAATGTAGTAAGTCAGATCAACAAAACAAACTTTATTTTTTATTAAATCCACCAATAAACAGTTTTCCAACTTCCTGGTACATGGCCAGGACTCCATTCTGCCACTGTTCATCCTTGTTTGTGGGTCTGTTTGTCTAAAGTTTTATCTTGGGCCAGTCAGATGTCCCTAGATTACTTGTTTGCAGAATATTCCACTTGTTTAGCTTCAAAAAGCCCTTGGTTGCTTATTATACAGCTTATTTGTTCATGCTCCATCTGCACATTTGCTACGTTTGCTAAACCTCCACACACATTGGTTTGCATCACACCACCATAAACACCACAAACGCCATCATCCACAGTCACACCATCACGCTGCCTACATGAGATGCTGTATGTGTGTCGTGCTTCCATGGGAGTCCAGTTCCACCTCGACAATGTTGCTGAAGTTGCAGATGATCTTGCTGAGTCAGCTGAGATCCATTGCTCTTACATCTGCTTCTCACGCATGCAGCAGCAAAGAGGAGAGGACCAGCCACCGGACTCAGCTCCCTGATGGCCCGTTGTGCTGGCTTTAACAGCCTCTTCACCTCCATGTTGTAGGTTTTTCCAATGCAAATGCAACACTTACCACATCCAGCGCTTTTGCTGATGAGGAAAAGCCAAACATTTTTTATATCTAAAAGTAGCTTTTTGTGAGGACTTTGGTTGCAGAAGTCAAGTGTTCTTTGTTTATTTTATTTCCTGCTGTTTTTCCTGTTTGGTGGGGGATATCCTTTGACAACTGGATAAAAAATGCTGACTCCATCATTATGCACGAATGTAAGGTGTTACTTAACAGCTTAAGTAGGAGGACTTCCACCTGATCCACTCTTTTAGCTGTAGGGGTTCAGAAAGGCTTTTAGCAGGTAGCCTGATGCATTCATGGAAACAAAGTCGACCAGGAGCGACGGGTTCTGTTTGGGAGTGTCATGTTTTTCAGATGAATACTGATAAATGTGTGAGCAGCTTTCTCTTTCACTTCAAATACTTGATTTCATGATTGGATAAGAGCATAAATGCTGAAAATCTTTCTGTTTTTAAGGAACTTGTATCTCCCTCTTTGTCTAGAACCCCAGCTCATACTGCGAGCCATTTGCCAGAGATCATAATGGAGTCCCGATCGCTCCCTGCGGTGCTGTGGCCAACAGTATGTTCAACGGTAAACTCCTCTCCTAGCACATCACCAGTCATTCCATCCTCTCCTCTCTGCTGGACTGTTAACTCCCATTTTTCTCCCAGACTCCTTCACGCTGACCTATCATGGATCCGGCGGTGCCTTAAACGTCCCTCTGTTACGGAAAGGCCTCACCTGGTACACTGATAAAAATATCAAATACCGCAACCCACAGATAGACAATTTAACGCTGGCTCAGGTGTTTCAAGGTAAAGGAGGAAATAAAGTCCAATCACAGAAGGTGTTTCTTCTGTTAAGCACCATTCCTCCTTCCTCCACAGACACAGCAAAGCCTCTGTACTGGCAGAAGCCGGTGTATGAGTTCGATCCGCTCGACTCGACCAACAACGGCTTCATCAACGATGACCTGATAGTTTGGATGAGGGAGGCGGCGTTCCCCAACTTTAAGAAGCTCTATGGGATTTTGCAGCGAGCCAATAATCCCTTCACAGACGGGCTTCCTGCGGGGAACTACAGCATCCAGATCTCCTACAGTATCCTTTCACTGCTGCTTGTGGAGCAAATGTGTTTCCACATTTCCAGTACATGAAAACACACACATTCTCTTTACGTTCACCTCTTTTAAGCCTTGACCTCCTGCCCCCTTCAGACTTTCCTGTGCAGTACTTCCGAGGCAGAAAGGAAGTGGTGCTGACCACGCTGACCTGGTTCGGAGGGCAGAACCATTTCCTGCCCGTTGCTTACCTGGTAACCAGCAGCCTTCTCTTTGTGACTGCCGGCGTCCTCACGCTGGTGTGGTGGAAATTTGGAAAGAATGGGAAGAACATGAAGGAGTGAAGCCGGTGGAAACTAGTCCTGCTGCTTGGAAGAATGCATTGCTGGCATTAATGAAGAATGGTTTTAAAAATAAATTAGAATAATTTGGGTCAAATTAATCCTGAAGGGAACTGATGCAGAGCCGAGTCGGTAATGTTGATAAGGGCTTGATAGGGACTTTATAGGGGAGATGTTGTTCTGAATTCCACTTGTGAAAGCTTGTTGTGTAATGCTGCATTTGATGAAGCTCAGCTGGAACGCAAACATTTTTATCTTTACAAAGAGAAGAAAGCAAAAAAAGAGTCCAGTCCCATCTGAGTGAAAGGTCCCCGAAACATCCAAGCAGCAGTCGTTAAGGCTGAAGGAGCTTCCATGCTTCTTTTAGCATCAGAAAAACTACATCCTGCCCATATTTCCTTATGGCTTCAACTTTTAACATTTAACTTTTTTTTTTTCATCCATTCATTCTGTTATGAACGTAAATATGAAGTAAATATTTGTTCAATCTGTAAATATTTCACTTTGAATAACAAACCTTTGCAATGCAGTAATATTTTATGTTGCACCTTCTCCTAAATCCTCTGAAGACAATTAGGTATATATATATAAAGCAGCTCATGTGGGATTTTATTAAAAACAGCTGTAGCTTCACCACTGCAGGCTCATTCAGAGAAGGAACCCTAGAGGATATTATCAGAGGAAAAGTGACAGAGATAGAGATGACAGGAAACTGGCTTTTACTGCCTGGAGAAAACTCAGATGCCATATTAACCTCCATTAGGAGGCAGCAGTATGGAAATGTGCAAAAGTTTTGTAATGCTGCTTTAAAGATCCAATGTACAGGAAGACCTTAAAAGAAACACTGGGTCCTGGACTACAGCGACAGATTCTCCACCCAAACTGAACTAATTACAATTAACCCTTCAAACCGGCTCTTTTTGGGAGGCTTTTCAGCCAAAGACCGCCATGACGGAGGAAAGTCTGGAAGTTAACAAGCTCCAAACTGAACCACAACAACTTAGACACGACAAAGAGGTTCAGAACATGGTTTGTTTTATGAGAGTAGCACGAGATCGAAAATCTGCAGGTTGGAATTGACTTAACTTACCCAAAGTACTGAGCAGGAAACAAGTTCTCAGTTGCAATCAAATGCAGCTTATCCATTACTTGATAAACTTTGTATTTTAAACATTCATCTGTATTTATTACAATTTTATTAATGACTCCACAGGATAAAAACACCATCCTGACTTTTTTTAAATGTTTTGAATTTGCAGTGTGATTATGAAGCAAAAAAAAAAGCCAAAGATTGAAATAAAACATTTCCTTTTAAAAGTCGCTTTTATTTTTTTTTTTCTTTGTACAATCAGTGAGAGCCTCAAACACACACTCTGCAACCACAAAGCATCAAACTCTGTCTCCTTGCTTACCAAACGCAGTCAGAGCATGACAGTGGCACAGCAGTTAGAACAACACCCTCCCACAGGTGAGGTTGTCCTGTAAAAACAACAAAAAACAAAAAGCAGCTGGATGTACGTATCTGCGCTCCCGTCGCCCGCTTTTTGGTCAGATCAGTACCACAGGTACGCAGGTCAAAAAAACAGTTTACAGATGCTACAGACAATGTCCTACGACCATATAAGCCACATCCTAAACACACACACACACACAGAGAGAAATATCGAAACAGCACATACAGACATCGACACACAACGAAGGTCACTTTGAATTTATCATCAATCAACACTAGACAATCATCTTGATCAGGACAAACTAATCACAGCTGTAACATTGACCCACCCACCTCTTTGTTGTACCTTTAATGTGAGGATCTTTAAAAATAAAATAAAATTAAGACTGCTGTAAAGTTTCTTTGGCTAAAACTGCCGTCAGGGAAGTGACGTGAAGCATCGACACAGAAACGGTCACATTTGGTCGGTTTTCTGCGGGTAGTTCACTGGATTGATTCTCCTGAACGGCCTCAACTTAACATGCATCATGAATAAAAGCCTACTGTCAGCCACAACAGTGCACCCCCCCTCCGCTAACGACAAGGTTAGTGGCGAGGCCGCTCCTTAATCAGCAGGATGTGAAATAAAAATAAATATCAGTAAATCATTTGAGTTTTAAGAGGACTGCAGTAATGGAATTACTAGAACTATACAAAATTTCAAGTCATGCATTTAAACAAAGTAAGACGACGACGTACCGTGGCAAGAGTTACTCGACAGAGCAGGAACTTCGATGGAAGGTATTTGATGCAACATGCAGTTATTCAGTAAATAAACCAAAGAAAAACTCTGATTGGATGAAGGAAATCATCTGGCCTGGTCCGCCGTGTAACAGAAGAACCACTGCAGAAAAGAAGTCACAGTTTCACCGGATGGAAAACGCACGCGTCACAGAACAGGGACAAAGTCTTCATCAAATAGTAGTCAGATTCTCTCCTCTCCGACTCGCACCAGCACATTCATCTCTGTGGTTTCAGTGATTGGACTGGAATGGCACAACGCGAGCAGTTTGTGGCCCTCAGGCAGTACAGACATCTCCGGGTGAATCTAAAGCGAAGGCAGTTGGTTCAGGTCCAGAGCCCGGGTCAGACCCCTCCTCCAGCAGCCCCGTCTTTGACCTCTGGGTTGCTCCCGGTTGGCAGTGAAGGGCATGAGGCCACGTTGTGCATCGGGACTCTTCAGCTCTGTCCTGATATGTGAGTGCTACTCTGAGGGACCTGATAGGTCAGATCCTCAGTGGGCGTGGCCTGACCGGCTGCATTTTTGGGGGTATCGTATGCCGTACTCCCGGACCAGCTGCTGTCTGTTGGCGTGACCAACGAGGTCGACCCGGCGCTCAGAAAGCTGCACGCTGTGGAGGGCTGGCTCAGAGCGGAGCCGCCCGACGGGTGGCAGCTCATGCCCACCACGATCGGAGTAGCGTATTCAGATCCAGATGAAGGCAGAGGCTCTGCGTAGGCGTGGTACACGTCCGGCGAGATGGGGGCGTCATACAGGTCTGGGTCCGAGTATCCTGGCCCAGGCCTCTCATCTGGTTTAAAGGTTGACCGTGCGCCTAATGTCGGCACTCCACTCACCAGCGGCTGGGCGTATTCTGAAAAGAAAGCATATTTACCATTAAGGGATGGATGTACAGTTCAAATAAATACAGGTTGTGACAATTCAGTTTGGTTTTTAAAGCTCACATTTTCAATTGTAAAAAACTGCAACCAGCCAATCAATAAAGCTATTAAATATCTTTATTTTTATATTTTATATTTTTATTCTACATTTATTCAAGTATATGCATTTGTGACTGCTTCTATCTTCCACTCAGGTTGTACATTTAGGATATCCACTCGTTTACTGGCTTTGGCTAATTATTTTCATAGATTCTTATATTTTTTCCAGATATACTTGTGGTTTTTTTTACATTTTTATCTTATTTTTATTCTTACCATTTCAGCACGATAAGCTAGAGAGAGATATTTCGGTTCATTTGAATGTTCAACACACACACAGGGAATTGACAATAAAAATCTTTGAATCTTTTTTAAAGCTAGCTTGTCATTTTACATGAATTCTCTTATTTGTATCCCATTTGTCCACAGTACAGTCAGAGCTCCGCTGATTTTCCAGAAAGCCATGTAACACAGTTGCAAAACGTTTGTTCCCACTTAATGCTGAACATGAGAGCTATTGTTTATTCAGAGTCCAAACAAACCGTCCAGTTCTTTCTAAAACTTAAATGTCTATTTATCCACAGCTGTAAACACAAGCTGACAAATACACCACTTTCTTTTGTTTGAGGGACGCTTTCCGACATCAGGTCCCAGCTGTGATGGAAAATAATCCACTTTTCCAAAACTATATGACTAGAGGAAACACAAAGGAAGGTTTATTTATTTCTTTTTTCAAATAATTTTTTGGCTTTACAAAATTTGTTGACTGCAAAAAAAAAAAAAAAAACTTAATAGAAAACAGCAAAAATATAAAAAATTACCTGTATTGATCACTTTGCAACAGCTAGTTAACGGTTTGCATGTCCATCATTACGCCCATGAACCGCTGCTCTCTCTGCATTTACTGTTGCACAAAATCAGTTATTTTTAGATGCAAACCAATAGTGTTGAAGAGTTTATGTGTTCAGACTGCTTCCTCTTTTTGGCTCACATCCTGCTGCGTCTGACTGGACATGTACTCCGTGGTCCAATCCGAAGCAGCGGATCCATCCGTCCACTCGGAATCCTCAGCAATACACTGTGTGACTGTTAAAGACTTAGAGCATTAAAGCTCCCACCACTTTCTCCCCTCCTCGTTTCCCCAGTCTCCCCTCAGATTGCCTCTCTCGCGACTTATCTTAGTGGTGCTGGTTGATGTGTAATGGACATGTAGAGCAAAAGCGAGGTCTCTAATTTCTCTTAAATCCCAGATATGATCCCAAACTCTAGTTTTGAGCCTCCTGCTGTTCTGAAAATGTATTTTATTTCATCCACACAACCACAGGTTTGTTACTTTATGTGATGTAAACAGAAAACTTTTCATCAAAATAAGTCTCCGTTCCTTTACACCCATTCATCGCGGACTGAGCTGGGTCCAAACAGTGACGATAGATGCAGGGAATAATATGACTGAGTGTGTGGAGAGGTGGATTATATATGCGATTTTCTTCCTTCGCCTCCTTTTCACTCATTTGTATTCTATGTTATTTATTGTGTTTTTATTTTACTCAAAGAATGAAATAAAGATGTTAAACTTAACTAATGTCACACAAAACAGTCAATATCACATTAGTAAAAGCAATCCATCATCAGCTGCCTGCAGATTCTGCACAGCATGAGTATTCAGTGGAGTCTTCGACCACCAGCAGTGACTTTGGCTTCGTGCTATTCCGCTCATCACCAGCTGGTGGCGGTAATGTGCATATAAATGTAGATACGTTGAAAAGAAGAGACAGTGCTACCTGAATACCCACTGATCATCCTGCAGCTGCAACCTTCACCATCTAATCATCAAACGGGAGTGCAGCACAGAGCAGTGCAGCCCTCTGCTCAGCGTGACGGTGCGTACCTGCAGGTTCGGCATGCAGGCTCGGTACTGCTCCCCTCCCCGTCAGCCGGCTGACTTCGCTCCTGCTGTACCGAACCGAATCCTCCGTCTCCATCATCTTAGAGGGCAGCAGCTGCTTCATGCTTTTCCACCAGTCTGCAGCAGGTAAACAGTGTGATGAGCTCAGCTGACCCAGGACACTAAAAATAACAGGTGCAGACAGGTCGACGACATACCTGAGCGGTCCCAGTGAGGAATATCATACGTTCCCTCTGAGCTCTTTTTCCTGTAAGAAGGGTGAAATGAGGTCACAGAGGTGCCATGTGGAGTTTTACTGAGTGTTTGTAGAGTTCATACTTGTTTCTCCAGTGGAAAGCACAAACCACAGTCAGCAACAGAACTGTGAGGACGATGACCAGCACAGGGACCAGCACGGCTGCCAGCGCCACATCTGCGCGGAAAAACACCACGATAAACACCGGAACACAGAAAGGTGAAACCATCTGTTGTTTATTTCTCTTTTCCTCTGATGCACCTTTGCCGGTGTGAGGAGGCATGGTGGTGTTCCTGATGTCCGGGGTGTGTGTGGTTTGGCCGAGACGAGGGGGGCATTTTGTACCAGCAGGGGGAGGAGTATAATGGGAAGGAGGTAACATCCTTGGCCTTGGCTCTGTCCCTTAAATCAAATAAATAAAAATATAATCTTTGACACTCAAAAAGCGTTTTTTTAAATTACCTGCTAATAAACATATCATTACCTTGGGAACGCTGGCAGCCGAGCAGCTCAAGCTTCAGCGCCACTCTGTGGTGCCACGACACGGGGTTTATCCTCACAAAGCGAGCCTCGATTGGAGGAATGAAGTTGTTCCTCACTTCATGCAGGTAGTTGACGTTGCCTTGGAAAATCTACCAGAAAATGGGAGCAAATCGTCTTATCAATGCCACCAGGTTAAACCCGACTGTAAGCCCAGAGTAAAAGCTGGGGAGGGGGAAAAAAATAAAATCACCGAAACAATTCAGCTTGTGGACAAGTACACTATAAACCATAAGCCGATTATCCCGACTTGGCGAGCCGCTGATTACTTTCCTCCGCACAACAAGGAGGAAGAGAGAACGGCTCAATCCATATCCATTCATTATTAATGCCCAAGTGTCCCGGCTTGCCTACCACAGCACTTAACTGCTCTCATTTCCTGCCATAAACATCTATTAGTCAATACCAGTTGCTATGGAAACAATCCAAGAGTGCATCCCTGCAGCCTTCTAAAATGACTTTTTATCCATTTGCTGTAATCTAAAAGTAAAAAAGCGAGGTGAAAGCAGATGAGGTCATGGTGCGAGGCGGTGGTTTGTACCTTGTCGTGTGGTGAGGAAGACGCTTCCCTGTAGGTGTGCCACTGCTTGCCGTCATTACTGTGCAGGACCCGGTACGCCGAAACATAATACTGGTGTTGCCTCATGGTGGAACCCGTGGTGATGATGCCTGGATGGACGGAGGAAAAACGACAGCATAAAGATGAACGCTCTGTCCATGGCTTCCTCTAGGAAACACTCGTCTTCATCAGCTATTATCAAGCAGGTGTTTGTGAATCCAGCCCTCCCTATTTTTTTTTCCTTTTCTTTTTTTTAAAAAATACATCTGTTTATTATTTTTCCAATAAAATCAGAGAAAACAAAACGACGACAGACTAAAAAAAAATACAACGTTGGTGTTGGTACAACAAATGTAGGATTAAGTCAGCAAATGATAATAGAAAATAGAGAAAATAAGAATAGATTGTCCAACAAACTCCAAACTGGTTGCCACATATTTACAAATACACTTAATGGGTTAGCCAGAGTTTATCTCTCCCAAACCCCCTCCTTGGTTCTCTCTTTCACACCAGAGCAGCTCAGGGCTATGCGCTCACTTTACACGCTACGTAGACATGAAATTCAATTAGCTACAGCGGGTATGTTGAGCCTTCAGCAGAAACCTCGACAGTATTTCATTACATGATACTATGATAGTAAAAATAATGGAAAATTAAGGAGAAGAGCTTTAGGCACCATAACTACTAAGATGGTTGGATGCAACTACTGTACAGTTCTATGACAATAATTTCATTAAAATCCTCACGCATACACAAGTCAAACTTTTATGTCCCCCCCTTTTTTTCTTCTACTTGATCTGAAAATAACTGAATATACTATTCAATTCCCCTTATTATTTTTAAAAACGGAAAAGCTACAGTATCTATTTTTGTGCTTCTACAAATAACAGCTAAATGGAAAGTCTCTAATGGTGGTGATACAGTCTGTGCCTTCATGCATTTATTTAAGAGGTTGCAGTTTCCTGTCAGACCGATTTGATTTTGCCAACCACAGCAATGACTGATAACCTGTGGAACAGATACAGCTTTGTGCATTCATACTGCCCACACAAATCAAACATAGAAGCAAAAATAGTGAAACTACATTCTTCAAACGGTCCTAAAGTTAATGTTGTGCATGTTATGTCATTTTAACTCCATACTAATGTCTTTAAAGCAGGTTTTTAAAACAAACAAGCTGATTGAAACGTCTCCTGATACCCAAAATAACGAGTTTACTTAAAATGCTAATAAAATGCTGAATCCCATGTTTTGGATGTAGCGCACCCCAATACAAAATCTTAATTTTCTTTGCTTTGTTTTTAAACAGACTATGGAGAGTCATAAGGCTCATTTATGCTTCCTTTACCTACATTAATAATAACATGCATGTCAAGCATCGTTGTGGTCTGCAGACATCAGATCCATCACTGCTGCTACTTCTTTGCTCTGCAGTTTTTGTTGCAGTCTGCAGTTTTCAGAGCCTGTGTGTGAGTAAATCTCTGTCCCCGGAAAGGAAATGTAAGCTTGGCCCACTTCTGCGTCCCCTACTACACCAACCTGAAAGCTACAGCTGGAAATGGATGCACTTAGCACATGTCAGCAGAAGCAGCTGTCTATGATGGCAAATCTCAGTTTATTTTCACTCGCTGAAAGAAATGAGCATTATTAATGGATGAACAATTAATCGACCGTTAAACTGTCATCGATGACATTACTTTTTAATTGATAAAACGAATGCATCTTAAGACTGTTGCTTAGGTGGATGTGAGCGAGTATTTTCCAATGTAACCACTGAATGAATCCCATTTACCTTCTGCAAGACTCGTTCATCTTGTTACTATAGTCTATAAATACTACACTGTAATTATTAATGATCAATCAAGAATCAATTAATTATCCCAATGATCCATTAAGATAATTCAATCAAACACCAATCCTTATTCTTCATAAACCATTCTGGTCTGCGGAGCATGAAACACCTCAGTGGATTTGTCTGCTAACATTTACTAATCGGCACAAAACTTCTCCAACATCAGCAGTTTGGCAGGAAGTTGGGGGTGGAACTCCACGAGACTCAAGACCACCATGAGCATAGAAAACAAGTGCCGCAAAATCCTAAAACTCAAAGTCCAAACTAATTTAAAACAATCCCATCTGTTTGTGTGTGTGTATACCTGTGATCCTCTTCTCCCTCTTCAGATCCACCTGCAGCCACTCCTGCTGGTTGTTCTGTGAAGGCGCCCAGGGCCGGCCCTCCTTTTTAAGTCGAGCCCCAGACGGCCCCCACAAGCTGTGCTGACCAGTTTGGTCGCCCCACTCCCACACAGACGAAGCGCTGAGCTGAGTGTCTGCCACAACACCAGACTCCAAACCCAGGGTCCCATAGCAGCCTGCAAACACACACATACAGCTTTAAGAAACATTTCAGGACCAAAACAATCCACTTATCCAGTTACTTCAGAATAATAAAGTCGGAAAATGAGAATGATGCATCTTCACTTCAAACTTTTCTAGTCTTAATAATCTGTATCTAACTCACCGTTTGTTCTGAAGGTGAAGAGGCTGTTTGACAAAGTTCCTCTGAAGCAAAAGAAGAAAGAAGGCATAAATGAAGCAGAGTGAGCAGGTGGAGATGTGTGCGCTCTGAGTCTCTGAATCTCACCCAGTGGAAGTGACATTGTTAGCCAGTGTGCCTTCGTAGTGGTGGATGCCTTTACTGCTGACCACGCTGATCCTCCCCCCTGCAGCGTTGGACACCACACCTGCATGGACAGCCGCCACGCACAGAGGAGACGACTGCAGGACAAAAAGAAAAAAAGGGACGGGTTGAGGAATTTTTAAAAAAAGAGAAAATACAGAACAAACAGTAGGTGGCAGTATAGGCAGTGTTGCTAACCTAAACCTGGAAGAGGAAAAAAACAATGACAGCTAACATCCACTAGGGAGACAGAGACACTTTCATCTCTTTGATTTCTGGCTTTTAATGTCTAATTTATTTCTACTGATTCAGACTAGAAACTTCTGGTAAAATTCAGAGCAGTATGGAGTGAGCCGAGTAGAAGAGGAAGCAGAGGGTTAGATGGAGGCGGATGAACCGCTGTGGTGACTCACAGTAAAAGGCTGAAGAAGAACTAACTCACTGATTATAAAAAACCCATATTAAGCTCAATACACTATATATTTACTTGTAAATGTCAGAAATGTGAAATGATATACATAAATGATGTAAAGCGCAGTGATGTAAAAACCGCGTGAAGGTTTTTTGTTTTGTTTTTTACTTTTCAATATGAGGTTGTGTTTTTGGCTGTAGCGGTTGTAGTTGTGCAGAGAGGACAGGAAAGTGGGCGATGACACGCAGCAAAGGGCCAGAGGCCAGGGCTCAAACCGCTGCCAGAAGTGACACACTCACACTAAAATAAATAAATAAATAGGGAAACATCTATGCAAATCTGAAATGTTGCAGCCCACGCTGGGCAGCATGAACAGATCCTGCTGAAAAGAAAAACACTACATTGTGGGAAAAGCTTCAAACCAGATGTTTTTTTTCTGCTGTAAATTAAAAAATATATATATATTACACAAGTTTTTTTTTTCATTTTACAAGAAATGTAATGGTACTATACTGCAGTTTCACCATTCTCAGATATTCAGCCAAAATAATTCAGCTTTTCTTATTCAATTTCTGTTCTAATAAGCTTCAGAAATGACCAAACTAACAGTTAATGTACCAGCAGCAAGTTTGGATTTTAGGCTGGCTTTGCTTTTAAAAAAGAAAAAAAAAGAAAGTAAAATGCTTTCTAAATCATAGAATACCAAATAAATCCATGTATAGGGTGCAGCATTGAATCTGTACAGGTTAGAGCTGTGTGTGTTTTGCAGATCTGCATCCGTGGGGAACGGGGTCTGTAAAGGTTACGTTTTTGACGCAGGAAGAGCTCTGTTCCTGAAGTTCAGGAGCTCCTAAAAATACGATTGCGGGAAGTTTGTGTGATGGAAAACCTGCCAGGAGGTCGTGATCTTCAGAGACGCTGCAGCTGGTGCTTCAAATTCAATTTATCTGTGAGGGGGTGGCGGTGCATTTTTACAGTACCACCGCTTCAACCTTCACACTCCGGCAGATAAAGGCTGATGAGTCACGATGAGGTCACTTCTCTGTGCAGAGGATACTGGGAGCCTCTGATTGGAATGACTCACTGCCGGCCGCATTCCTGTCCAAACCTGCTGCCATATCACTGAAAAGCTTGCAAAAACCGATTCCACTCAGGCGTCGCACTTCTTTCCCGACGAGCAGCTGCTCGGGTGACGTGAAATTGTATTACCAGAAAAAGACTGCTGCTGAATTTCGCAGCTGAAAACACTGTGGGAACTCTGGTGACCCCTGCAGCGACAGGGGACATCAGTGTTCCCTAACGTGCCGTTCGCCACCAACGACCAGCGCAGTCCCTGTGACTCTGTAAACTTCCTAAAAAACACACCACATCCTGAGGAGAGCAGAACCAAACCGCTAACACAAAGTGCTGACCCGAACCACAGCAGCCTACCTCCAACAGAGGAAACCACACAAACACACACACACACACAGCTGATAAGTGGGATGTGGAAACTGAAAAAGGCAGAACAGAGTGTGAGACACTGAGTCAGGATGTGAAGAAGAATTAAAACATTTTTTAAAAAAGGATTACGATCTGGGCGGGGTGGCTGATGCCGATGGAATCATGCATCTGTAATCACCGCTCAGGAGACGCACACACACATTCACACGCTCACAAAGACGAGCATGAATGCGCCGGGTTGTGCACACGATGGCTCTCAAACGCGCTCGCTCCTTTTCCAGCGCTTTGCCTCCCAAAGAAAACACACTCGACACACGGCTCTGCTCGCCCTCTTGCAGCTGGGCTGGATTACAGGGTTATTATATTCAGCCAAACTATTATCTCACCTCCCTTTCACCCACTGACCCTGCCCCTCCTCTGTTCCTGTGGGGCGCCTCGCTCCCTGAAGCAAACCCCCACGCTCCTCCCTGTCCTCCCATCTGCCAGCAGCAGCAGCAGCAGCAGCAGCAGCAGCAGCAGCGCTCCCTCCCCTTCCTTCTACAAAACTCCTCCGGCTCTGAACATGAGGTCATCAGCGACCGACTCGCCACCTGGGACCTCGCTCACGGCAGGGGTGCTGCGAGGTCATCGGCCCGCGACACGCGCCGTAGAGACAGGGGCTCAGAAAACCGAAGGCAACAAAAAGGGAAAAAAATAACAGATAAAGGCCGTGAAAACATGAGTAAGCAAGGATAGTGATGAGGAGGATGTGGTCCATGTGGGGCTGGAAGCTAAGAGACCATGATTCACATGGGAGTGGAACACAGAGGACACAGAGCACTACTCACCTCGCGATATCCATTAGGCATTGTTCCAGAAATCTCCTCTGTGGATGTCAAGCAGCCTGCAGGACAGTATTTACTAAGAAAAAAAAAACACACACACACACACACTGGCAGTGAATCTATGACAGGCTGAATAAAGCAGAAATATCGGCACAAAGCAAACGTGGTTTACCTGAACTCTGCCTCAGGGAAGTCCCTTCCTTTCTCCAGGCAGGTAATTAGATCTGCAGGGGCAAACACGTGCTTAAAAATGCTGTTTCTGCACAAAATTCCCCCCTTTTCCCCTCGCTTTCCCTCCTTCCAACTAACTCAGCTACGAATAAACATCAAAATAAGTTAGAGAGTTGCACAAAAAACTATTAAAATACCAAATTCCACATTGTTTACATTATTTCAAATCCCAAAAATATTTCTTTGCAATGGATGCTAAGTAGCATTTTGCAAATGCACAAGTTCATGCAGACAGCTACAAACGATTGTTTATTTTCCAATTGCACAGCGACTAAAATGAACATTTTTGCAGATTTTATGACATTTTAATCAGTTTTAAAAGTTCAAATGGCAAAAACATGCCTGAAGAAAAAACATGCCTGAAGACATCCGTGTGGGCATCTGCCAGTAGCAGGGACGATTGGACATACCTTCACATTCACTTCAACATCACTGACAGATCAGCAAAGCGGTTACCAAAGGGGGCATTTACAACAATCAAGTCAAGCCCCCCATCACACTACCAAATGCACCCGATGTGTAGAACAGAAACATAAGAAAAGTGCCATGAAGCAGTCTTTAGTTTATCGGCGGATATTTCGTTAACTTTTGTTTCAGACCAGTCAAAGGGAATTATCATTTCCTCTGCTATATAGTGTTAAACCGGGAAACCGAGTTAAGTTTCAGTAAACCGTCTCTGCTACGACAGCTGAGAAGTTAATTTCTAAAGTAATCAAAATCTTTTCTATGAATTAACAATCCTAGAGTGAGACATACAACTCACTGTGGTCTCTCTTTATTACTCACCCTTGACCAGAACCATTACCTGATCAAACTCAGGGACAGATATGCCTCTTGATAATTTATTTTTTTTATTTTTTTTTGCCTGTTAGTAGGCCTGCTTTTAAAAAATGTGTCCATGTTTTTCTAGCTGTGCAAAACTGCTAGACATATGCCTCCCCTGACATATGTCTGGGCCACCTTAGGGGTCCCGCCCCACAGTTTGGGAACCACTGGATTTAGCAGATGTTGTGTAAAGAGCTACAATGCCATCATGTAGCAATGTTTGGTTAATTGTGTTCGGGTCCATCAGGGTCCCCTGAACTTCATTTACCAACCACAACACAGCAAGTTGGAAAACCAAAGCTGGATGCTGACAATCACATCCAGCGGAGACAGGTGTGCGAAAGACAGCCTTCAAATGTGTCGTAATCACCCTGGTATCTATAAACCTGTGTGCACGTCCACGCTGGAGTACAACAGAAAGCTTTGTCTAGAATCATATAAAAGTGATCAAGAACAAAGTAAACTATCCTCCAGATCCAGCGAGCAAAGGTTCCTACCTTTGAGGCCCCACTCGTGTCCATTAATGCTAAACTGTGGGCAACATGAGGTGTTAAGTAAACAGTTCTCTACATTTATATGAGATCAACAACTACCAAACAGCTGTATTCCTAAAATCATGTAGTGGATCATAAAAGCATGTGGGAATCTCTGGGTAAGGAAATCATTCCCTCCATCTGTCTGCACTACTCCAGCATTCCTGCTGCTACCTTGGCAGAAAACAAAGAAATAAAATAAACGGCACACGGCGATCTATTTTAGCTGCTCCTTGTGTTTAAACAGCAGCTCCAATCCTGCAGCTGTTCGGTCTACAATCAGAGGAAAAATAAATCCCACTACTTTTCAGCTTCAAGACGCTTTAATCAGTCAGTTCTGAGCACCATGACTAAGTTAACTGTGAACACATCAAAGCCACACAGCGGCAAACTGTGGACGTGTGGGGGTGTGTTTGGTGATGACATGAGAGCTTTAGTGATGACACACACCACTTGTGCCTCACTGCATGATGACGGAGGTGAAGAATCTATGGAAACCTTGCGGCGATGGTCAGTCTCGGAGTCTGGACCGCATGAACGTTCACAAAAACATTTTTCTGGAAACCAAAGCAGTGAGTCAAACTGATAAATACCTCAAAACCTCCTCGTGTCTCCATAGCAACTTAGCTATGCAAACTGTCCCTCCCACGCCCACCTGTGTGATCAGACACATGACATGAACACATATTTTGTTTGGGAGAGTGTCTGGGAGCGATGACGGCCTCGTTCTCTGATCTAAATTTTAACTCTGCTGCGCTCGCATCATCACCTTCCTCCTTTTCTGCCTTCACTTATCAGACTTTCTCAGTCTGAAAATATTCCACATCACGGAGCACAGACCAGCTTAAGTAATCTGCTTTATCACCTTTTTAATTAATTTTACAGAAAACAGATTAAATAAAAAATGTCAATCAATTAATAAGAAAATTTCCTGTTTTTACATTCACTGCAGAATTTATCACAGCTCATCCTGCACATGTGGGCGAGCTGTAAGTTTTCCAATAAAATCAGAAAGGCAGTAGGCGGTGATCAGGCCATTGGAGTCGACCAATCAGAGTAGCTTCTTCATTGATTGCTCAGGAAATCTAAACTATGCAATGCATCTGTAAACCGCTATTCTTCCCCGAGCAGATGATACGTTTGTCTCAGAATGTTTTGCTCTTGTTTAATCACAGGGATAAAAAAAGAAGGAAAAAAAGCCTCCCATCACATAAAAGCCGTTTGCACTGCAGAAAGTTTCCCCATACAGCAGGAACCTTTGAAGTGCTTCAATGTTAAGTAAAATTCTGATGACGTTTTATTATTTTTAATCCTTGAAAGCTCTCTGCTAGCAGAGCAATGCATTATGGAATTGCAGCAGGTTAAGCAGCTGCACTCTTCTGCGTGTCATCGTGTCATTCCATTGCAGCAAGCTCCAATAAAAGTGCAGCATCGGAGGCGACGCAGACGCACTTTGCAACTACTGTTCATCTTTTCCAGCCTTAACTCGGTGGTGTCATGCACACAGTGGTCGACTTTGTTGTTACACGTTTCCCGTTTCTCAGTCCGGTGCCCTTTAGTCCAGCAGTTTGCTTCATCATGTGCAAAACTAACAATGGCTTCTTGTGCCCTGATGTTTACTTTCGGTTAGCAGAAGCAGAAATGTAGACAGTAGAAAACCTGAAGTAAACTTTTGAACCCTTGAATTCCTTGATTTACATCATATACAACGTTATTGTAATAATACGTTCTCGAATCCCGCCACGGTGCTACCCAAACACGCCACAAACAGGTTTGGGAATCTTCCCCTGTGGGTGCAAACATGTCTCTGCAGCAGGAGGAGAGAAGCACCTCCACAAACTGTGGCTGCTGGATGCTCAGGTGCTCTGTTGGACTGTGATCTGGTGATTTTAGAGGCCACAGTGAACACGTTCAACAAACCAGTCGGAGATGTTTTAGCTTTGTGACAGGGTGCGTTATCCTGCTGAAAGTAGCCATCATCCTACCTTTAACTAGTTAAAATCCATTCCTGATTACTTATTCTTCTTAAATGACTCCATATTATCTGCTCTTGAACTGCTTGTTTTCCTATTCCACCCTCACAACACACTGATGATTCATATCTACTGAGAACATGAGACGGGTTTGGGTGGATTGTGCTGTAAACAGAGGCAGAGGAAACCCTGCAAGTCTGCACATCTGCTGATGCAAACTCTCCGTGCTGAGCTCCATCTGTGCTCTCATTTAGGGAAGGAATATAATCATTTGAACCGACGCCTACAGTCATGATCAGCCTGTATGCTGTAGCTGGAATTCCAGATATGTGCCTGATCAAAATACTCCATTCACAGCAGTACAGCTTATCTCTGCTGCGTGTTTAAATGTGTCCTCAGTAGTGAGCAAACACATGCAATACAGCCGCCACAGAACTGAACACACATTCATCTTTAACTTGTTCTCATTTCACTTCTTGTCAACACAACGCTGGAAATGTATGTCCTGAGTTGGCATAAAAGGCCATAACTATGAAAATAACATGATTGTAGCATGGAATATAAAAAATCTGAAATTATTGTTTCATTTGTACAGTCATTGCACGATTTGATCCCTTACGTCAGGGGTGTCAAACTCATTTAGTTAAGGAGTCACAAACGGCGTAATCTGATCTGAAGAGGAATGGACCAGTAAATTTATGACATAATAATCGCAAAATAATGAAAACTTCACATTTTTCCCTTAGTTTTAGTGTAAGGAAGTGCAAATCGCCTTTTTTAAATGGTCTAAACTTTGAGAAAACACTGAAAAATCAGATTTCTCTTAAAGAAAAAAAAAAAAGAACAAAAAACAAGTTCCCATGATATTTTGCCTCAGGTGAACATTTACATTTTGTATTCATTTAATTTTTTTTGTGTTTGAAATATTTTGTATAGATTTTTAAATAAAATGTGTACATACAATATATTTAATTTTGTATTCTTTTTAATTTGACATTTTTTATCTATACAATTGACTTGAGATAAAACATATTCATATTATTTTCTATTTTTTTCTTTTATGACAAGTTTACTAAATTTTATTTATTCGTTTACTCACAAAAGTATTACAACTAACAGACCACAGTCGATCTAAAACAATCGCAAAATAATTTAATTACAGGTTTCTGGAATTAAAAAAGTCCAGTATTTCACATTTTGATTTCACATCGGACCTTTTGGCGTGACGGTTTTGGCCCCTGGGCCATTTTGTTTGACATTCTTGCATTACGTAGCCACAAAATGTTTTAAACTTTTTAAACTCATACTTTTTTTCCAAAGTCACTTAAAAGAATTAAAAACACAATAAATGAATTGGAATAATATTTTGATAGGTGGTGGACTAGTTCGTACAAAAAACTGGATTTAAAAAGCCTAAAAAATGTTCAGATTGTGGCGCAAGCATGGTGTCATTTGGGGATGTTTTGAAATGGAAATAGATGGAGAGCGTTCAATAAGGGAAGTTGCAGCAGATCTAAAGCTGAAATGATGACAGAAGAACTTTTGAAGAATAAAAAAAGAGCCGTATCGGGTTAAAACAGGTTGAGGCTGGACCAGACTACATTTACCTGCAGTACATCTTATCTACACCGTGTTCCCTATGATTCTGGTCCATCATGCTGGGCTTCCGTAAATGAAACATTTAGGCTAAAACCTTTCTGTGGAAAATTTCGCTTGTGTTGTTTCTCCTCTGTTTACATCACTGATAATCCATTTTCCAGATGAGCTTAATTAAAAGAGGTTGTTCTATATTATCAAGCAGGTCACAGTTTCCGTGCAGGACGGTGGGGAAAAATGGATCTTTCTGCAAACAGGTAATGAAAAGTATTGAATATCACTGAACATTTCGTGAAAAAATAAGTGAGATCTTCCTTTTAATGAGTGATTCAGGTTCAGTCGGAGAAGGAGCATCAAGGAAAGGTTAATGAAACATTTATTGTTTTCCATAATCATCTGAAATGCTGTTAGCCGTTCACTGGGTGGTTTTTATTATCTTTATACAACCTATTTTCGCCAATAAGAAAAATGTATTCACTCACACTGATTATTTAAGAGAATTAACCAAAAATAGCAGATGCATGATCATTTGGAACACAGTGTAAAAGCTAAAATTGCCACCATGAGCCATATCCTGCACCCTAACCCTGGAGTACCAAGCACGCTTGAAGCTAAAGTACCTCTCTCAATCAGAATATGTATTTGATGCAAACAAAGCTGGAACACAAACAGCTGTAAACCCACAGGGACTTCCAGCTTTTAGTCCAACCATCCTGTTTAGAATCCGCATGCAAGTCTTTCCAGGACAATAAACTACTTCTTAACCATCGAGGTGAAGGAACAAACTGTGGGATCACAAAATCTGAAGCGCCAGGCCAAACCAGAAAAGTTAGCCCCGTTGTTACTGCAGTGACGACGGCTCCTGCCGGCTGAGGTCAACACACAGATGATGAACAGAGAGAGAGAGAGAGAGAGAGAGAGAAGTGGCTGAATGAGCCGAGAGTCTGCACACCTGCATTATCGGTGGTGGAGTAGGACAGGTAGAACCCACGTCCGCTGTGGTGCGTCCCGCTCATGAACTGAACAGTGACCTGGTTGCCCGAGGACTCGATCGGATCCTGAACCCTCAGATCCAAACCGCAGTACTTCACTATTAAAACACACAGAAAAGGACACAAGACAAAGAGAGCCTGGTTAGATATCGGAACTTACTGAAAGTCTATCAGATTTCCTTGATTTTCTTTGAATGGTGCTTAATTATTTGCATGAAAAGTGACAGAATAAAACAGATGTAGAGGAAGAAATTCCTGCTTTCTTGCCCTTCCACTCAATAGCTTGGACAATTCTATTCTATTATATGATCTGTTGTCTAAAAAGTGCAGCAGGAGGTAGAATTCTGTCACATTTAATTCTGGCTTTTGCAAAAAAGATGACAAAAAGGCCAGACTAATTACATTTAGGCTAAAAACATTTCAAGCTGAGTCTCCAGCTTGTTGCTCTCACCGATCTCTTTCCTCCCCGGTCCGATGCCATTGTAGAGGCGGAGGTAGTTGACCTGGCAGTCGCTGTCTTCTATGTCCAGCAAAGCGAATCGGAAGTGGATCCTCTTCCCACAGGGAACACTGATCTCCCATTCACACACCGTATTGTTTGGGTATGTTCTTGGAAACCCCAGAGAGGACAGAGTGCCACTGCTGGGACCAAGTACAGTGGGGCCACAGCCATCACCTGCAGGGTGACACAAACAAAGTTTCAGAAAATACAACATATATGAAAAATTTAAAAAATTGTTTCCACAGTGCTTGGTTTCAAAATGACTCGATGTTCCAGATGTTGCTCTGTACACATTCCAGATACTGTAAGAAATGATCTGATGACTATTCCATTTAGATCTGGGTTGTGTTTAAAAGGTACAGTGTGTAAGAATTCCTGACATCTAGAGGTGGAGATGGGATAGAAATGGCTTCAAACGCCAAGCATAGCTGGGAGTGGATGGTGGCCATCAGTGGCAAACTTTTTTTTTTCCAAACAGAAACATGTTTTTATCAATTAAACATTGGGGGGCTGCACGGTGGTGTAGTGGTTAGCACTGTGGCCTCACAGTGAGAGGGGTTTGACACTGTGGCCTTCCTGTGTGGAGTTTGCATGTTCTCCCCGTGTATGCGCGTGTTCTCACCGGGTACTCCGGCTTCCTCCCACTGTGAGGTTAATTGTGAGTTTCTTTTGATTTTAAAGTCTGCTGTCTAACTTTAACTTTCACAGACTTTCACAGTTGTGTGATCAGAAGGGGATGCTTAGAGCCTAACAGATTGATTCCAGTATTAATGTCTCTCTAATGTGTTAGTCTGAGCTCTAAGGTAAGATAACACATGGTCTCTCCATGGGAGTAAAATTAGGTAGTGAAGGTAGGAACATGTCCCAACCTTTGCCCAGTAAGTCCTGACATGTCCCTCTCATTGTCCATCACACAAACAGTAAGCAACAAGCAGCTGATGCTATTAGTTCTGCCTCATAACCCATTTCATTGTTCTGATTGGCGCTGCTGCTCCATTCCTTGTCAACGTACCTAACTGTCCCCGCTGTCACTCCGTTGAAAGAGCGAGCAGTGAGCACTTCTGGCTAGCACTTAACGACTGGATGATGATATGTCTATCAAATTCAACTGCCATTTGTCTCTGCTCTGGAGGCGTGGGAAAAGCCTGAGGAAATGGGTCGGACTTCTGAATCGTGTGTTTGTGAAATGTAGCTTCACCAAACAGTTTTTCCAGGGCCTTCTACCATACCTTAGAGCTTCAGGAACTCAAAAGAAGAAAGGATGATATCAGGAGTTATTTAAAGTGATTCAACTTCTTTTCAGTCATTAACTGAGTTAAAAACCTCATTCCTTCGCATGAATGAATGTGTTAGTTTTTAATGTGATAGAATAAAAGCCGCAGGATGAGGAAGGGATGTTTTAGTATTCATAGTAATGACCTTGTCTATACAATTAAAATTCAGTCAAAGTCGTACCGAAGTGTTTCCCTAATTCTCACATCATATTTTTCAGGTTTAAATAGACATTTTTGACGATGTAAAGCAAACATTCCCGCATACATCTTTGCACTTTCAATGAATCAAAGTGACCACAAATGAATTTCCTTTCTCTTAGTGATTACAACTGTAGCCTGGTCTAAAATATTCATTTCAGACCTTAAAAGGCTTGACTGTAAATAGGTTTTTAAAAAATGATAATTAAAATGTAAAAATCACAGCAAAACATAGTTCATTTATCTTTTTACAATATGTTCAGACATAGAAAAATAGGGTTTTTTCATTTATTTCTGAAAATCTGAATCTTTAAAGCGTGCCATGTTTACAGCACACTTGTTGTGTTGTCAATATTGCATTTTCATTAATGCAAGCCAAGCCGATGCAAAGCCAAGTCCAAACCCTGTGTATGAGTTTATTGTGTATAAATATGTTGCCAGACACCACTCATTGTAAGACCATCACATTAACAAAGATTAATATCAAGCTACTTGGGTTGGGTGTTACACAGCTATAGAAATGATGATGCTGTGTAGCAATGCTTTATCACTGATTTTGTAATGACAATTTTTAATGAGCGTATTTTTCAAGGTTTCATTAAGCTGATGAATTTTATTTGTGGATTGTGGATGAGATTTTTTTTTTTATTATAAGCTTCTGCTTGACCAGGTTTCCTCTAACATGATTTTGTAAATAAACATCTATGACTCAGTTCTCTCACAGTAAAAACAAGCTTTATGGTTGACAAAGATGAAGTTGTCTCTAAATTGATGACATAAAGCCCATCTAACAGCACAGTGTAGTGGCTCACTACACTCTAGAAAAACAGCTGCTGTCCAGAGCTGTAAATTCACAATTGAAGAAAGGGAGCTGTTGTCCTGTATCTCTGGTATTTTGAAAAATGGAAAAAAAAATTCATTAAGAAGTCAAGAAGTTTTAACCATATGTGTCAAGTTGGAAATGATCCCCTTTGTGTTTTCAGCTTGTTTTGTAAATTACAGTCACTATTTAGCAAATCTGTCTAATTCATAGCCTAATAGCTTTGTGTAATTTCATGCACATATAAAAATTCTAGCAGCATCTTAAGTCAAGACCTGGGACAGTTTTATTAAACAGACTCTCTTATAAAAAGAAGCCCTACCACATATATTATTCTGGATATTAAAACCACATAAAATGCAAATGGCTTCAGGGAAGCAAGTAGTTAGGTAACCTCATCTGGTTTTATTTATGCCCATTTGCTTTAGTGCTGCACATGTCCTCTGGTGTGTCTTTACTCTGCCAACCTGCACCATGTTAAAAGTAAAAAAATCATTTAGGTAATAGAACAGCTTTAATAAATTACATTAATTTAATAATCGTCATGCCCTGCCAGATCTCAGTACAACAGGTTCATATTTCAAAGCAGAAGTCTTTCAAATCAAACAAAGCTGGCCTTTTGTATGTTGCTTTCGGTTAAATTATTTTGCTGCTTTTGCACAGGTTTATTAATCTAGTGCATATATGGAGCTATAAAGGCTTTATTTCAATATAAGACAGGAAAAATAACATCAATTTTAATGAATATCATTGAAAGACTTTGAGGTTTAATATCATGCTCTTTCAACGACTTTCACAGAATCACTTTTTCATACTATTTCACATAGTTTGAAAGAATCCAGTGTAATCAGTGATGTTCTCACAATATACCAAATCCACACCAGAAGCTGTGACATCAAGATGTTGGAGCTCCCTCTAGATGATTAAAACATATTATTTAAATCCCATTTCAATAAATAATGGAGCGTTAAGCCTGTCTGCTGTGACTTCCAGAGCCTCTAATATCCAACTGCCAAAAGCTCTCTTGGATGGGAGCCATGGGCCTAGATGCTAAGCCTTAAAATCACACTTGGTCACAGGCTGTGAGGAAGCATGACTGGTTGTCTATTCAGCCTGTGCCCAACATAGTCCCTACAGCAAGTGCATTAACCGGGCGACCGAGGCGAGAAAATGCCACCTCTGATAGTCGACTGAGTCACACTGCATCAAATGAATACTCCATATGAAAGCTTCAGCCTCCTTCTTCAGCGAATAAAGCTGATGCAGAGTTCAGGTGAGAATGGCCCTCGGTGTTCGTCTCTAAGAGGCTGAAGTGTGAAAATCCCTTTTATTGCAATGTGAGATAAGAGAATATAACAAACAAAAACACTAAATGGTTAATATGGATTCCAGATATTTTCATCCACCTTTCTTTAGTTTGAAGTGCTAGCCATACTTTCACCTCCTTCATTTTTTTGGTGTTTACTCCTGCTTTATACAAAAAACTACTTACAAAAACAGATAAATACTCAGATTAGTTTAGAAACAAGTCCAACTTGTGCTCCGGACACAGTTGTTTTTTTGTTAAGTGGCACAACGTTGCTGGAGGACAGGCTGTATGAAGGAAGAATTTCTCTATTTCTGTATTTACTTGGAACATCAGAAACAGATGTTATCAAAACACATTATTTTCTGCAAAGCCACATAATCTTCATGGACTGCAGCGAGTCAAACACAACCTGGTATCACACCACAACTTTTTTGCATTTCAGTTTGTGTCTGGCTCTTTGCTTCTATGATGCTAGATTGTTTTGTTTTATCGGACACATTAAAAAATTCTGCGGGAACATCTTCAACTTCCTTATCTACGAATGCAGAGAAATACAGTCTAATTTGATGGAGTGATTGGCATCTGCTTCCTGTAAAGCCACAGATGACCACATGTGTGAGCTATGAACTGAAAACACTAAAGGGCAGATCTGAATATTTAAACTCCAAGGTTACGAAACTGGTCAGTTGTTTTAAGATACCAAGTCTCCAGGTGTTTACCAATGCCCACCCTCTTCTCTTAGCTACTAAATACAATCTGTTTTATCTTCATTCAGTTGTACACTTCTTTTTCAACCAGATGTGTATTTGCTGCAGACTATTGAGACAGTAGGGAGAGCGGGGTAATGTGAGACACCCCCTATATCTTACGTAAAGGAAAACATTTGTGGTCATGTGACCATTATGTTTTCAAGCCCATCCCATTTACCCCTTGTCAGGAAGGAGAAGTTGGTGCTTTTGCTTTGTTAAGTATGTCTTTTTAACAAAAATGTGTTTTTTGCATGTAAAAGTAATTTTTTGTGCAATGAACTTAATCAACTGTTGTATCAAAGCAAATTGATCTAGGGAGAAAAACTTGTGTCACACATGTTGATGAACTTCCAACATGTAAAACCATGTGATTGATTCTAGTATAAAATCAGCCGGAATTGTCAGAGATTATGTTTTTTTATAAAATAGTTGCTGTGGGGTAAAGTGAGACAAATGCTGTGGGGTAAAGTGAGACACAGGCAGGGCATCTCCAAGCGGGTTCTCCGCCTTCGTCGCGGGCATTTCTCGTGCTTGCTGCTTTATTCCCGCATCCATGTGATGATCTATATAACATGGATGGAATCCAGCGGCGATGAGCTCCACAGGACCGAACAGATCTTAGTGCAACATGCTGACTGACTGTAAAGCCAGTTTATACTCGGCAGCATCTGAGTCAGTTTGGTCTCTCAGAGTTGTCCCAGTGTGCGTTTACTCCAGCATTAAAAAGCGGCGTGTTGCTGGTTCTTTTCCATATCTTCTGGGAGCAGTAGGGCTGGATCAGCCACTAAACTCCAGGAGACAGAGTTGTTTTACACATCGCTATCCATGGGTCTTTCTAAGATTTACTGAAATACGTCCACAGGTCAGACATGTTGGACCTTCCAGACAAGCCTGTTGGCCAAGTTTTATGCTCCTGCATCACAGCACACAAAAAGAAGCTAAAAGTGATGTGGTGAAGAAGGTGCCTCAACTGGACTGGGTTGGAGGTACCACATGTAGAGATAAACACTTTACCAACTTACCAACCAATTGGTTAACCTTACCCCAGTGTAGAAAATTTTTTCTACACTGAAGTGCTCTGAATGTCTCAATGATTGTCCGACAACGTACTAGAGAGGAGAAGTGAACAAAAGTATTGGTATTAGCTGGCAATCATTATGTTTTGGTATCCATGTGCAAATTTTGCAGGAATATACCAAATTGCACGACAACTCATGTCAAAACCAAGTGGCAACCTCCCTCTAGAAAAGTGATACCCACGCGGAAGTAAAAACAATTGCAGTTCCCTCTTCATCCGCTAGGTGCTGGCTGCAAAACAGAGCAAGTTCCCATTGGGTCCCATGTTAAAAACACTAACTTTACAGCAGATTTAAACATGTTTACAGCCTGGTTCAAAAAACCCTTTTAGGATTAAAATGTCAGGTTTACCTTCATGACAACTGTGGGGGAAGTGGAAAAATTCTAGCTCCTCCGTTTAGATGTTATTTAATCCTAAAGTTTCTCATTAGTTGTGGGCGTGTCCTTTTGATTGACAGGTGCCAGATATCCGGGAAAACGAGGCCTAGCGTAGCACAACCGCAGTTTTTAGCCGCTAGCAGCGCTTCATATCTTTAATCCACCTTCCTCCGTTAGCTGGTTAGCTCCCGTTAGCTCCGGGTTAGCTTTATTAGCACGTAGTTCAGACTTTGACGGGTGTCAATCATCCCTCCCCACGCACACAGCCCCACTCTCTGTGGCACCTCGTTGTTTGGGCTTTCCGGCAGTCACGAGACTCGTGACAGTGCCAAGATGGCAAAGGAAGGAACCGCTCAATGAGATTTTTTTCAGCACAAAGCTAACCCGGAGCTAACGGGAGCTAACCAGCTAACGGAGGAAGATTAAAGATACAAAGCGCTGTTAAAGGCTAAAAACCGCAGTTTAAGCCTCGTTTTCCTGGATATTTGGGACCTGTTAATCAAAAGGACACGCCCATAATTAATGAGGAACTTTAGGACTAAATAACATCTAAACGGAGGCGCTAGAATTTTTTTCACTCCCTCACAGTTGTCATGAAGGTAAACCTGAGATTTTAATCATAAAATGGTTTTTTGACCCAGGCTGTAACTGCATTTTTTTGCACAACCTAGCAGGAGGTTGCCGCTTGGTGTTTGACTGCAGCAGGGTAATGTTGTACTGGGACTTCTGCTTGCTTTAGATGTGATCAGTGAACTAGAGGTTTTAACATGTCTCTCCTGAAAAAGACTCAGACAGTGGAAGGCATGCTCTCCTTGGTCCAAGTCAGCTTGAAATCCAAAAGAAGCACAGAACACTTTGAGGCAGTCTTTAATGAGGCAGAGGGAAAATGTCACAGTCTATCTGTAGAACTCATTGTTTTACTACGCACACAGAGGCCCCCTATAAGGCTTTTTGGGCAGGGTCCTGCATACACACCTGGATCTGCAGTGGAGTTTTGCAGAGTAGAGTTCTGCCGTGTCCTAGACACAGCAGTTACTCAAATTACTGAGAGAATTATGCAACCAGGCATTCAAACATTAAAAGAACTGGAAAACACACTCCTGACTTCCACTGTTAATGATGCAGCAGTTCACAAATATTCTGTACTAAAAGAGGAAGACTTAAAGTCCAACTGGCCATGTTTAAAAACAAAGTACAAGGTCAACATAACACATGCTGTGCATGCTTTGAAAGAAATGCCCCCTGAAGTCTGTGGCCTGTTTGAACAGTTAGAGATACTAGTGAGATTGTTGATGGTGGTCCCCATATCAGACATACAGAGCGCAGTTTCAGTGGGTTACGCAGATTGAAAACATGGTTGTGATCAACCATGACTCAAAAAAGGATTAATGGCCTTGCTGTGTGTCACACAACAACAGGAAAGGCTTGAGGCTGGACAAACAAGACTTTGCCCAGTAGTATGTTATTGGTAATTGAAGGAGAGATGTTTTTGGCTCCTTCATTTAGTCTCTTTCAAAACACTAAGGCGCTGATTTATGAAGAGGGCTAAATTGCTGCGGAATTGGAGAATACCTGCGCAGTTTTGCTCCGGTTACGTTTCCACGGTTAGCGCCTCATCTATCAAGATTGCTCAGCAA
>JAVQJG010283379.1:0-36920 GCA_036024015.1 Craterocephalus amniculus | reverse complement strand
GTATGTGTTTGAGTGGGTGGAGTTTTTTTTTTTTGGGGGGGGGGGGGGCGGCCTGTGTGTATGTGTTTGTGTGTGAGGTTTGTCTTGGCTGTGGTCTCTTACTATGGTTCTCGGGGAGTGCCAGGGGTGTCGGTGTGACTTTCTCCCCCAGCCTGAGCTCCATCTGCTGGGCCATTGGGTCAGCTCTCCTCGGGCCTCTTTGCTGGCTCCTGGAGCAGCGCGGAGCTTGGAGCACGCCCACCTCAGATCAGCCTGGAAGGTGAAGACCGGGGCAGCTCTCAAGGTGCTGCGAAGGATCAGAGGGACCATCTTTCAAGATGAGACTTGATTTGAGTTTTGCAGACAGCAGATACAAATCCAGCATCTGTACATGCTAATTATGACTTCCTACTCTTGAAGGACAAATATGCACACAGAAGCGGGAACAGTCATCCAGTGCAGCTGCAGATTGTTGCTTTAATTTTTCATTCTCTACTAAATTTGAATAAATTTGAGCTGATTGCCACTGGGCTTGTTTTTATATGAGCCATCAGTGCTTCTCCTTTTTGGCTGAAACCAAAGTAAGGGTGTAGGGTGAGTGTTAGTATGTTTAACAATACACACTACTTACCTGAGAACAAAAAAAAAAAAGAAAAGAAAAACCCAGTCACACAGATGTCTCCTTTGATGATTATGTCTTTGTACAGCCCTGGCAAGAATACACACACCCAGGCACACACAGTGTCTCTTGATCCTTGCAGGATAAGATCTTGCCTGGAGCAGTCTTAACTGCAGCTAGAAATGCAGCCAGAACTCCTCCAGCAAGAATCAGGAGAGGGAGTGAGGCAACAGCCCTAACCACTGGAGAAAAAAAACACACACACACACAGGGTCCTTCAATAGAAACACAAACAGTTTAACAGCTTTTACTCGTTCCTCACTGTCTCTTCTAGCTTTTTTTTGCTTGTCACAGTAGATGCGTGCAGCGTACAGAGATTAGTCATTATGTCAATTATTTGAACAATGGGTGCTCGTTCTATAATTAAAGGAGCTTTTTGCATGAATCAGGCTCACAGCTTCTTTTATCTGAACCGGCAATATGACCTGGGCAAGTTCTGCTTTAAATAAAAACAGAAAAGCTTTACATCTTTACAGCTGATTAACGGTTGTACCTTCCAGTAAGCTTACCCTGAATAAACGAAGAACAAACTCAACAGAAACAATAATGTTTTTATTCTTTCTGTGACTCTCACTCTTCCTCACACCACCAACATTTCCAAGAAAGAGCAACAGCAGGGACATCATGACTTTGTTGTCGGTGTGATCAGTGTTGTTTCAGGTGCTCAGACTTTTTGGTCTCCTCCTATTTGTCCAGTTCTGGCGCTCTAACATTGACTTGTGCTCTGCTGGGGTCAGAATGTTGTGTGTTTTATATTGATGGTTATCTGCGCCTCTTCTTTCCTCCCCTCCTTCCTTCTGCACAGGCTCTGCTGCGCTGCCATCCAGCAGGAATCGGTCGCCACACGGCTCTCAACATCCCCGAATCAGTTTCAGAAGAGGCCAGATCGCTGCTAGAGCAGGTGGGAGTCACAAAGTCTTCTTAACCAGTTTCCCCCTCAGATTGTTTTTGTCTGCTAGAAAGTGAGACGATCTATCAAGAAATTATAGATATGTTCTTCTTAATCTTTTCTGTGCATTTCATTATGTTTTTTTTTTCATTTTTATTGGTACATAAAATTTTCATAAAATTTACAAAATAGGCCTTTTTTTTATCCCGGAGCCATCTTTCCAGGTCTTTTTGTCTATCCAGTTGAATCAGCTTTGGCTTTGAGACACAGAGATTTGTTATTAAGTAATAGAACAAATCTTATCTGGATATCTAAATACTATTTGAGTGGTGGATTTTATGTGTTTAGAGCAATTTGGTTTTTTAGTTTGAACTAATATAATTTTTTAAAATCCTAATGGACAGTCTCAGACTGACTTAGTAAAATTATGCTGAAGTTATTTAACATTTCTAAGTAGCTTTTTTTTAAAACCCTAAACTTACTCGGTGATTTAGGCTAAAAATTGTAAATCCCACTCATCCTCTTATAACTTTATATGCACTTCCTCTGTTGCTCTAATTTTTAGAATTCCTTTATCATATGTATTTAGCAGTTTGGCAATAAAATAACCAAATTTCATGTGGGGAAATTAAAACATTTTGTTTACTGACACTAAATAGCCTCACATGGAATTTTACATTTACTATAATATTTCCATCCCTTAATATGTGTTTTTAAAAAACTTTTTCAATAATAAATATGAAAAGTAAAAATTTCTATAGCTTTAACATGAAAGAAAGACTTAAAAAAGTACTTTCAGAATATCCAGGAGCCATTACAAAACAGACATCATAGGACTGGTACAAAGACATAATTGAGTGAACTCTTCTAAATATGCTGCAAAAATAAAAACCAGACATCATAACTACCTTAAATGATTAGGAATATGTGTATTTTTCAGACAGATTATGAAAGATAAACAAATATATGCCACTCATGATGGACATGTCCTTAATAACAGTGCTGGCACCATGCTGATATCTTAAAGCTAATTGCAAATCCTCAAAACTGGTAATCTTTAGATGTACATTAATATGGTTAGCCTGGATTTCTCTCTGCTTAATGTAGGTCAAATCTGACAGATTCTGTGTGGTCATGCTGTGAAGGTGACTTAATATACACACCATATTATGTGTTATTTTTGTTTTTATTTAAACTGTTAAATGTGCCTTTATCAATGAATACCTGACATTTAAAGTTTCAGTGCCTCAGATCCTCAGTGATAACACTTAGTTATGTTATATATGCAGTAAATGTATAATAGGGTCACACTGTTAACTGCTATTAGTCAGTTCTTAATTCTTCACATAGGAAATGCTGTTTTCTGACACACTAATACATTAATGTCTACCTGTTTGACTTGCCCTCCTGTGCAGCTGCTCCAGTACAATCCAGTGGAGAGACTGGGGGCCGGCGTGGGAGGAGTGGACGATATCAAATCCCACCCGTTCTTTTCCAGTGTAGACTGGCCCAAATAGATGCAGCGAGGTGTGGAACCGTGGAAACCAGCTGTCCCGAATGAGCTCCCCTCCAACTGGACACACAAATACACATACATTAAATCCAGATTAAACATTTCCACACAAATCTCCCATTTTATGTACAGCCATTTAGTTCACAGATGCTCAGATTTTATATAAAGTTTGACAAGCAGCAGTATTCCCTTCTTTGCAAAGTTTCTTTGTGTCATTAACTGTGTAAAACGTTTGGTGCAGGAAATCCTTCACAATTTTGTGGTGCAATAACTTAAACAGCAAGTGTGTGCACTGAATGACGATCCAACACAACGCTGTTGCTTATGCACTCCTTATTTAGTAGCTGTAAGCCAAAATGATTCGCATAACTGACAGGTGGTGTCCTCATGTTTTCACTATATCAATGAAATACTAGAAGGTATCAGCTCAGTGTGACACAGGCTTATCTTACATTATCTTAAGATCCATGTGTGCAATGCACTCCTCTTAAAGTCTTTAAATCATGTGTCCTGATGGAGCCCGATGAGATGGCTGATGGGTTTGTGTTGGTTCGAACCAGGTGCAAACCAGGCAGCAAACACGAACAAGATGCAAAGCTATGCAAGATAAGGGTTAAGTTATTTAGAGATGGGGGATAGGGGTTATTGTTGAATTTAGTTATAGTGTAATTAAATTATTTAATAGATTATAGTTGGAAAAAAGGGCAGGTGAAGAGACAGAGCTTAGCCTCTCTATGTGGTCAGTGAGTGTTTTTTAGTAAAAAAAAAAAAAGGCCCCAATTACACGTTTGTAATCAGACTTTTACAGTTGCTTTTATGAATAAGAAGAAATTCTCTGAATTTTGTGCATGTGAGATATTTAATACGATTTAAACTCTATTAGACAATAAATAACCTCTCCTGTAAATATACCTTTTTAAAGATGTGCTGAGCAAAATGCACACCCAGGTGTCAAAGTCATGACAATGATAACTTGCCAATCACCTGCCACCACATTGATCAAATCCTTGTTTGTGTATTTTGTGTTAGAGTAACGCATCCACCAACTTAAAGCTGATTTATGATATCTGCAGCAACTGGTTTACAATGTTATTGTTACAGTCCCTGTCATTAATCACTTCTTGTATAATCATGTGAGGATTTTAAGAGTTGAGAAGACATGTTAACCATGTCTGAATCATTTGTCTAATCAACACTTTGGATAACAACTCTTCTGTAGATGCTACACGGTACTCCTTACCATCCATGGTTACCAAAGCCTAACAGAAAGGACCAGCTTCATATTTCACCTGTTAACTTTTTTTAAATGAGAAAATACGATCCTTTTTTTTTGTTTTTGTTTTATTTCTGAAATTCACATTCTTCTCTGTGTTGTATCAGTGCACTCTGGAAAAACAATAAACATACCTGGATGAGTACATGGATGGCTTTGGTGCTTCTTCTGTGTTGTTTTTGTTTTGGGGCAAGAATTTGCCTTAGCCGCTGGACAGATGACGCTCCTAGAAAGCTGCTGTCACTCCAGCTGAGTGTCATCATGACCATAATATGA
Source organism: Craterocephalus amniculus (assembly GCA_036024015.1). Classification (NCBI taxonomy): domain Eukaryota; kingdom Metazoa; phylum Chordata; class Actinopteri; order Atheriniformes; family Atherinidae; genus Craterocephalus; species Craterocephalus amniculus. The sequence goes on along the minus strand of JAVQJG010283379.1, from coordinate 32,311 downwards.
GATGGCATGCACATGCAAACACATGTATGCACATGCAAACATACATTCATGCAGTGTAGTTCATTATTTGCCCTGCTGTAGCTTACGTAGCTGCATTCGCCACTGCAAGCTTCTACTTGAATGAAAATTAGAAATGTACACAGATTTAAATGAGTAGTCTTTATAAAGATCAAGTAATGCATTGCTTGATAAAAAAATTATTCTTCCAAGGTTGCCCCTCTGAGAGCAAATGCAACCTGAAGATTTAGTTTTAAACCAAAATCCAAACTGGTCGCCTTACAGGAAACTTGCCTGTTTGTGTTATCAATCAAAGCTTGATGTGGTAGGTTTACAATGATAGCCAGGATGTTCCACAGGCTCAGGAATAACGGCCTGAGGGCTGAATGAAGAGTAGGAAAAGCTCCCTGCTGCTACAGTAGAGCTTGGTTCAGAGGTGATGCACCGAAGTCAACAGCTGCTTAACTTGGCTTAGCATGAAGAGCTGAAACCTGGAACCAACCAGCCCGGCTGTGACCAAATGTAGGAAAATCTGCCAAACACCACATGTAAACATGACATGGTACATGATGTTTGTTTCATATGTACAACAACTGAATACAAAAATCATTATTTTAATATTTTAGTCCAATCAAATCAAAGCACATTTGTGATGGTTTGATTTTGACCAGATGATACGAAGACATATAGCACAAATTCAAGTAAATTATATGTGAGAATTTAGAAGAAATTCAGCTGCTTGGGAAAATCTGTGACAGCCGTGATTAAACAAAAACGTGAGACTCTTGAAAATTCTTTGTAACATTTTTGAAGCTCATTTTTCTAATCAAACAGATCAGCAACATTTCAGCCACTCTTTTATCATGAGGAAGGTGGTAAAGATGAAAGGATTTTGATAAGTATCCAGCAGTGCAGTCTAAGGACCCCACTAACAGTAGGATGCATATAGTTGTTAATTGAGTGTTAAACAGATTGAGCCAAAGCTCATTAAAGGCTTGGACCCTGTAAGAAAGAAGAAAGAGGGAGGAGAGAAGATGAAGATTGGGATCACAAGATCAGAATGAACGTGTGCAGGGCGAGTGTGTACTAATGGACACCTGACAGAAAGGCGGGTATTTAAAATGTGATTGTGCGCCCTAATTTGAGCTAAATTATAATATAATCTTAAAATACATTTAATTTATTCTGAGTAACACTTTATCTTACTTTCTTCTTTATGATTTAACAAATTGGTTGTTATTCCATTTTGAGAATAATGAATATTTGTGGTAGAATTTGCCTCAGCTACCTGAAATGACACAAGGTAATACACACACTCACACATACACACGCATACAGGTGGGGGAGTTGTTAGCTGCGTTGAAGTGCATTCCCTTGTGTCAGCTTTATCGCCACGGGGTCAAGAGTCTGAGCTGATTAGTGCTCATCATAAGACCTGTCTCACATTACACACACACACTCAGGGCAAGAGGTTCACTTCAGCCCACTTCAGAAACCTGTCAATCTTACTCAGTGTAGCTGTGAGATGTGCCTTCAGTGGGTTCACAATGACTGCAGAACGCCTTCCAGCATATTTTATGCTCTACATAAAAAGATTATTTCATTTACGGCTACATTTTTGTGACATTGTGTGATATGGACTAAAAAAAGGGACATTATGTGGAAGGGTCTGTTCATGTAGGACTTCTTGCAGCTGTTGGAACAAATCAAACAAACTAAATATCCCTATTTGTACTTTAATTTATTTCATTTAACATGAAAGAGATCAGCTGATTTAATGGCTGATTGTGGCTGATTTAATTTAACCTAGGGTCTTTGGCAACAGCTGAAATATCTTCCACAAACATTCTATGGGACGAACTAAATCCTAGCAGAGTGCCCCATTATTTCTCTGCATTCATCCTTTAGCTCAATTAAGAGCAAGAACATTAACAAACAGCTGTTATTCTGTTTAATTTTTATACATTATAAACATGGCAGACTGGGAATTTTGTAATCCAGCACTTCTTACCATGAACAGATGCATTCCATATACTTTCCTCAGCAATCATAAACCTAATAACATGTCCGGGGGAATCTAGGGTTCAATGGTCTGCCCAAGGACACTTTGGCACATGGAGAATGTAAGTACGAGATCAATTTACTGACCTTCTTATTAGAAGACAGCCACCTCCATCGTAAGTTATCACCATAACTTTAGTTTGTTGATACTTAGGATCATGAATGAAGGACTCCGACTTAATGGAGAACCTTAACATGGTAGTGCTGAGACCTGAGCGCTCCTTCCGCTACTAATTACACGGCTCCCCTCACACAAAGAGCCAAGGTGCATGTGTTTTATCAGTGTGTGACTTTCTGCCCGAAGCCTCGGGGGATGGAGCCTCCTGGTGAGAGGCAAGATTAGGAGGACACACCAAGGACTGCCATGACGCAATAGAAGCCTCTCTTTCTGAACCCCAAAGCGACGGCCAGGCCTGCAGGCTGAATTGACCCTACACCCATCTGCGACCCCCCCACTCCCCCACTCCCTCCCATTTCTCTCTCTCTGTGGTCTTTCCCACCTCTGTCTCTCCTTAAATGTGTCTCCGCATCGCTTTCTCACAGAGGCAGCAGCCAAATGGCCTGCCCTCTGCTTCATATTGCTGGTGGTCAGGTTTTGTTTTTGTCTTTGATGGTTTGACTTTTGTTCACAAAGTCCAGGAGGACTCCGATAGCCAAGGGATGGACACACACACACACACACACACACACACACACCCACACACACACACACACAGGCACACTCACACAGACTTGCACCAAGCTGAAGAGTTCCGCTCCGAGACCTCAGGCATCTTCTCCAGCTTCTGTCAGAGCCATGATGTCATTATGAGGAGACACAATGCCTCTTCATTACACCCCCTACACACACGCACACACAAACACACACGCGCAGGCATGTGCATTTACATCCTACCACAAACACCAGCATCATGGTTAAATGAATTACAGCAGTGTTGAGTGAAGGCACAGGTGAAAACTCATTAGGACTTTTCAGTTTTTAAGTTAAGATTTTTTAATAAGATATGAATAAATGGCATCCTTCTGTATCTGCTGCTCCTGAATGTGGTATTCCCACTGTTATAATTCCTTTTGTCATAAAGTTCCTGATCTTATTTTCCAGTATTAATACATAATCAGTGACTACAAAAGTGTAACTATAGGAAACTAAGTTAATTTTTTGTCATTTTTCGGGTGATGATGGTCTTTTTTTCTAAACTGTCTCGATTAAATGGAAAATATAAATAACATTTACAGTAGTTTTGAATTAATAGCATAATTATTACATGTAGCCACAGTCACTTACTAACTGATCTAAAGGTTAAGTGATCTTACAAACAGATCACAGACCAGTGATTGGCCACACGTCCTCCACGTGCAGTGCTTCTTCACAAGATCTGTGGGTACAGATGCAGTGGGCACATCCAGGTCACTGATAGGCCACTTCCTGTGACCACTGGGTCTGCAAGGTCAGAGGAAGCCCCCCCTCTAAAAAGCCTGCATTTAACATATGACTTTAGACTGTCCAATATGTTGACAAAACATCTCACATAAAACCTCGGAAATCCTTTGAAAGTTGACGATTCAGTATATGAATTCACACAATGAATGGGTAAAAAATCTGATTAAAATTAGACTATAAAGAGTGGATAAAACTAGCATCAATCACTTAATCCACAATTTAAAGCAAATGTCAGAAGCCATATAATGCAAATAAAGCCCATAGTGTCACATACACTAAATGGTAATCCATCTCTTCCTATTATCCCACAGGGGGGATGTGACAGACCTACCAGGAAAGCTATTCAGTAATGTAAATTTTGATCTTTCACCAAAATTATGTCCAAAATTTGATACATTTTTACAGTTTACATATATTGATTATCTTTAATATTCGACGACAAAAAAATTCAGGGCTATAATTTTTTTTTTTTACCTCTGTGCTTTATTCCACAGGGATAACAGCAATGTTCACCTAAATATTTCTATAGGTGAACGAACAAGCTGCTTGTAAGTACACTCCTCCTCAGCTCAGTATTGGCTTAGTAGGATAAACAAATGAAAACCCATTAATTTGCACAGTTATTTCAAGCGGGTTAGCCTTAATGCAATGTTAAAAAGAAACGTCTTACACAAGTGAAAATAGATCAAAACTAACAATGAAGCTGATTGAATAAACCAATAAATACTCATTTATTTAAAATGATTTAGGAACTTGTTTACAGGACCGCAGTCTGATATTCCCAGCTAATGTACTGTGGCATAAACAACTGTTTACAAACACTACAGCAAAAAGACTTCTAGATGCTCATCAGGCTGGAAAATGTTATAAATGTACGTTTTCTAAAGAGTTTACAAGAAATTCAGCAACATCCTAGCCTGGCTATCGTGACTATATAGCTGCGAGCATATAGTCTGGCCAAGAGGCCTATTCAACCGATTTCCAAAATCCCAAAAAAGTGGGAGCCAATCAATTTTAAGCTTATCCAAAGAGGCGGGCTCAACGCAGTGACGCGACAGGAAGCAACACCGTCAAAATTGCTAACATGGAGCCGTGGCAGGGTTTGACACAGCGGGAGGTTCTGTTTTCAGCACATTAAACAGAAAGTTCTCTGTGAAATTTGAGCAACGAGTAGCCCTGGAGACATTTGTTGGAGGGAAAGACGTTTTCGCCTTGCTCCCGACCGGCTTCGCTAAGAGTTTGTTAGCCCCACTGGCTACATACAAGTCAGAGAAAAAAGTGTTCTGATTGGTTTAAGCTTTGATTGATTTAAGCTTCGACCAATCACAAACAGCGACATTTGAAGGAGACGGGTAAACCGTCTCTTCTGAGAAACAGTTTACCTATTGGCCAGACTATATGCTCACAGCCATATAGTCGCGATAGCTAGGCTAGCAACATCCATGAGCCCAGCCCAAGAAAAAATGAGTAGAGAAATCCAATTTTAATTTTTTTAAGTATTTATGTGGCCCTTTAACAAAATGTGAGGTAAAAAAGTAAAGTTTGATAACTTCTCAGTTATCAAACTTTACATGATTGTCTCTATAAACAGCTGACCAGGGATGAACTTAAACCCTTCAAAACTTTTATTTTAAAAAATAAAGTTTTAGGTCATTTATGGGGAAAAGGTTTTACCAACTTTTTTTTTTTACTAATGAATAAACATCTAAAAAAAAAAAAGCTTGACATTAGGATTTAATTTGTGCATCTAGAGGTAAAAGAAGACAGTAAACAGTGTCTGGGAACAGAAGTCCAGGCTAAATGCCTGCTAACCCTGGGAGATGTCTCAACGCCCTTCAAGTCAAATTACCCAGCGTGTCCCGCTGCACGAAGCTTCCTCTGTATACCTCGACTTGAAGTGCCAGTTATCTTTCCCGCTCCAAGCATTGTTCTACCTCACCTTCTACGCCACATTGGATTTAGGCCTTTTCTTTATATAACCCGCATGCCTCCATGTGAGTCATGATACGAGAGGCTCAGATGGTAAAGGAGTCCCAACCGGTGCCCAAAAGATGTGTCACTAGTAATACCTCCCCCCGAGGCCCAAAGTGTCTCCTTTCGTTGTGCTGTGGGCCTCTCTGATATGTGTGGAAAGGCAGTGTGCCAGAGCCCAGGCATGCCGTTAGCAGCTCACTAACATAGCATTAACTCCACGGTCATCTCAGTGGGCCTGTGCTGTCTCAAATGTTTCCTCACGCTCGGCTACACACACCTTCTGTGCCTCCACACAGCTTGTTAGCCACAGACCCCCTCTGTCATAAGACAGCCCTCCCATCTCCTCTTCCCTCTGATCATGTCTATACTCTATCCGTCCTCTTCTCTCTTTCTCCTTCTCTTCATCCGCTCTCTTGAGGGCTAAACAGGCCTAAGCAGGGGTTCCTCTTAGTGCCACACAAACACAGACACACAAAAGCCTCTTATGGATCCAGCTTAGGGGAAAATGCATTTGACTAAAAGAGTGATAGGTGGGAATGACAGGGAGAGTGCCATCAGATCACTTTCTCCTCTCCTTGTTTTGGACTGTGGGGTTGCATTGGGCGACCTGGAGGGGGAATGTGATGCTTGTTAAGGAGGAGATGTTCCTAGGAATGGAGCTTGAAGCAAGACTCTGCCCGTTAATCTGTCTGTTCCTCCAAGGCGAAAGTCTTCCTGGCAATGATACACATTCTGATACGACACACAGCCCAAGTTACAGTCCCAGCCAGATGACATCTCACTCACCCTCAGGGGGAGGAAGCAAAGGAGGAGATTTAGCGGGAGAAAGGGGGAGGCTGGAGAAAAAGAGGCCCTTCTAGACAGGAGGGGGGCTTTAGAAGGGGAAGAGGGGAGGATAGAGGGGTTTTGAGGTGGATGGAGAGGCAAAGGGAGGGGGCAGAGCAGATTAGGAAAAAAAGGAGCCAGGTGGGAGGGTGACTTTGATGTGCCTGAGGCTGTGCGGAAGATGCAAGATGAGTGACATGTCCAAAATTCGGAGGAGAGGAATGCATCCTGAGCCTTGAGAAGGAGTTAAAAGAAAAGAAAAAGGCCACAGAGTTAAATGAACATCATACTAGCAATGTGTCTCAGGTTAGAGGAGAGAGCAGCATCTGACAGCGAAGCGTAAAGGAGGTTAAAGGGGCTGCGGGCTGAGGTTAGCGGGGCACGGCGCAGTAGTGTTCTTGAGGGAGCGCGGAGGATCCTTGGAGTCCTGGCACCTTATGGCATGGCCTCCAGTCAAACAGATGCTGCAGGCCTTGCCAGCCTTGAACAGGGCAGAAACGGGACCATCGGTAGCACAGGAGAAACGTGCCTTGTCTTCCAGAGCAGAGCAGGAGCGCCGTGTGCTCATTGTGTGCGTGTGGACCCGTCTCTCAAAGACAATAAGAGAGCGTGAGCTGTTTGTTGATGTTATGCAAACGTTGTCTTCGGTTGATGGAGCTACGCTGGGAGGTCTCGGCTGCCAGATGCTAACGGAAAGTATTGTTTATAGAAGGTATCAGTGGGGGCATGCATAGAAAACTCTCAGGTCATTGTGTAACTGGCTCGCAGTCTTACTCATCTTGCTCACATGGATAATGTGTGCGGATAATCAAAGAGCAATGGAAAATATGTGTGTGTGCCTCTTTTACAGGTAAAAAGGGGGAATCATCCAGCTTGTTGCATCGGTATCTTCCACTTCTACTGATGGTGGTGAAAATATATCTATTGCCTGCTTTGGCACGTCAGCAAAACCACTTCATTTCAAGAGAGCAACAAAGTCTCTTCTTGTTGAACCGATAACATCTTTTGACAATTTTTTTTACAACAGACAAAGACTCAATAGATGGTAAGTCAGAGGTTCTGTTGAGTTCATCCAAAACTGCCTTTTCCAGCTTTTTGACAGTCCTGAAGCTACCATTTATGGAGCTACAGGAGTGCTTTTGCAAATATTATATGGGTGGCTCTCTCAATGATAGAGACCAATGTTAATATAGAATTAAATGCATTAGGCTACCATTCAAAGGTTTGGATGCACTTTTCCATTAAAGGTGTAATAGAAGATGTTGGTGGCTGTTCAGAAAGCACATGCACACGACCAACCTCTTCGAATCCCAGCTCCCTCTCTGGCCACGCCTATGATGACGTACACAATCTTAGTTTCGGCTGTGACACCAGCATCTAGCCGACCCTGCCGCCATGTCAGAAACGTCCTCTAACCTTCCTATTCTTCTTAGCCACATAGAAAACAGGTCTTTCTTTTTCTTCGCCTTTAGTGAGGTTTAGCTTTGCCATCAGATGTTGCTAACTGCTAGCGGAGTGACTGTTAGCCACTTGCTCTACTTTAGAACGTGCATGGTATTTATCGCACTTCCATAGAGTGATTGACAATCCAATAGACAAATACTTTTTTTTTTAACCATTTTAGTGGTCAATGTTTTTTAAGTCCCATTACTTTCACAGCTGATGTATAATGACAATTATATGTTTAAAGATTTTAATGAATCATACCTTATGGGTAAGTGAACCCATTTATATCTAGTATTGCAAAAATTGTTAAAAGAAACATCTTCTATAACACCTTTAAATCCAGACCTTCAACTGGTACTATATGCGGATTTCAAGGAGACACCCTGTACTGTATGCTAACATCCACAGCATCCTTTTCTGGAAAGGTCTTAATCTTGGAAATCAGGGGATACAATCAACATATCATTGTGTATATAACTGTTGTTTTATATAAATGAATAGAATGATAATGCATGAAAGTACTTATGCAAAAACAGGAGAAAGACTAGGTTTTGCATGTTTATGCATGGATGGATACCTGATGGATTTGACTGTGCACGTCCTCAGAAATTTAAGCTACATCTTCAAAAGATGCAAAACAGAGGTTAGAGGTAGACTCAGAGCGAAGCTAATGGCCATCCTGCAAATCCAAAAGTTCTTTACAGGTGGAATTTACAGGTGGACCTGCAGTAGCACAGTACACAGGCAAGAAGTATGAAAATAATTACACCAGGTTGAGTTCATGAATACAACATATTCTACCTATCCTAACTGTTTGGAAAAGGCCACATATTTAAGTTGACACTGCCATTTCTCCACATCAGACTTTGAAGAAAGCAGATGGGTCAGAAAAATATCTTAACTAGTGAATCTCTGCCCCTGTGTTGGAAAAACTACTGACACTAGTGGGTGGAAGCATAAAGTGGAAGAAGAGCAGCGCCAACTCACTCCTCACTGTCTATTTTATCTCCACCATCTCTATTTTTTCAAGTGTAAGTGATAATATCCTCCCTTTTTCTACCTCTCACCGGCTTGAGTGATTTACTAAGGCGGTGTGTTCAAGTGTGTGTTCACGCATGTGTGTGTGTGCGCGTCTCACATTAGCCTTTTTCCATTAAAGCAATTTCGCTGCCCATTGTATTCCTGAAGAGGACCTGGGAAGTCACTAATGGTGCCTTGCGTCCACACTTGCACGCGAGCACACACACCCGCGGCGCACGCACACAGCAGAACATCTTTTAGCGTGTGCTATCATCACCTGTCGCCTGATTGCTGTAAAACACACACATTAGCATAGAATGAGACACATTATCACTCCTGATTATGGGACGCTAAGAGGTTTCACGGGGGGAAAAAAAAGACCTCACACCTTTTCTCCACAATGCATGCTGCTAGTGAGATAAATGCATGTTGTCCAACATCTCTGATGCTACTGAAACAACCTGAAGACTCTGCTGATGGATTTAATGGCCTCTTGTTGTTCATGTTCATAACTGCTCCGATTTGTCACGTCAATGCATTTTTTTTTTTTAAATTCAGAGGACGCCGTGATCCAGCTGCCACCATCAAAACATGTACTTTGTATGTTTCCGGCAGTTTTTGAAAGTGGAATGAGAAGCGTCTGGCTGGTGGTGATTTCAATAGGTTATTACGTATTTCAGAGGGATTAAATTTAAGTAGAGACACACACACAAACACATCCGCCATGAAAGGTGACAGTGCATGGTTAGCAGGTGGCCTCTTCTTCCCCGTCTTAATGAGTACAGGAAGTGTTGGCCGTGTAGAGCGGAGGCAGGGGACACTTGTTTGAGCCAAAGGTCATCTCTTTCTGCTTTTTGCACTGTTTTCTTAAGTCCAGGGTGTCTGAAGAGGTCCTGTCATTTTTGACAAACTTGACTTTTTTCACAGGTGAAGGGAGGGGAAAGAGGAAGGAGGAAAGATGTTGGCTGATATTTTCTTTTGTCTGTGTGGTATTTTTTCACAAGCAGAATGGAAATGAGGGAAGGCCGTGTCTGCATCCTTATATAGCTTGAAAAGGTTGGAGGGGAATGGGTTGGGAGAGCGAGATGGGAATTCCCTTGTATTTGGGTATAATTTGTGGTGGTGTGTTGCGAACAAAAAGGGGCCTTTCCTGCTTGGCAACAGATTTATATCTGTGTAGATTTGGTTTCCTGGGATGAAATTAGAAAATCCATGATCAACAAATGAAGTAGACACAATTTTTACAGTTAATAAATTACGTTTATGTGAGGTTAGATAAGAATAATTTCTAATCAGATTGGGTGTGTGTTTTAATTGTTATATGCTTGGATATGTGAAGGCTCATTTTTGATCTTTGATTTGTTTTGGTCTTTAGCTGTTAAAGCACTTTGTGAGCCTAATTGTATGAAAAATCTTTTTTTTTCCAAGATTTTGTTTCCTGATAGCAACTCTTTCTACTGTTTATTACAGCCATGCATGTGTGGAAAACCGTCCATCTTGACTTTGCATTTTCTTTTTTTACATTTACACCTCTGCTGCTGTATTCAGCTGCTCTGACAATAGTTTCATATAATTATTTAAGCTTCCTCTGGCTCAGGAGTAGGCAACGTCGATCCTAAAGTGCCACACTCCTGCAGGTTTCAGATGCTTCCATCCTCCAACACACCTGATACAAATTAAATGGATCCTGTAGCGACTCATTCATTTCACTGTGTTGTTTTGAAAGTGGAGAACATCTAAAACATGCAGGATGATGGCTCGAGTATCAAAGTTGCTGACCGCTGCTCTAGTTTCTTCTGAACTTTCATGTATGATCACATTGCCAGTAACCATGTTAAAGTCCAATCTGAAGTCAGTCCAAGGTTTCCCAGTCTTTCACCATATTCTACTCCAATCCTTACATCTTCCTTGTTTGTTTAATAAGGTATGTGCAAATGCATGAATTGCATTTTTTGGGAAATATTGAGATTACATATATGGACTCAGCATAATGGCAACCCTGTAGTGACTGCTTCGGTTTTTGTGTTTTGATGTATTTTAAATGTTTTATGAACACTCATAAATGATGCAAATGCCAGTCAGTTCGTCAATAGTTTCAGTACTATACTATAATACTATAGTGCTTTAGTACTGTAAAGAATTTACAAACTTGATTCACAAAAGCATAATGAAATTAAATGAAATGAAACAGACTTTGTTAATCCCAGAGGGAAATTTTTAAATGCTCTCAAGGGAATTTGTGAATATTGAACAGAAATATGTGTTGCTCATTCCACATTAGCATGATCCTTACAAATTATACCCCACAATGAATACATCCAACATTTAAAATATGCAAAGAAAACAAAAGAACAACCTTGAGATTTTGGGGTAAAAAAATATCATTGAAACTTTATCCAATAAAACAAACAGAAAAGAAGCTTCATCAGGAAACACAGAAAGTAAAGTGTGCATTCAGATTTTCTTGGCACTTTGTTGCTTCATTTGCCCACCTGTCAGCCAGCGCACACGCATGCACTCTCACATACAGAAGTCTGTGATAATGACATAATTGTCCCAGAGCACACAGCCATGCAAATAGGGAAGATGGCTTGTGTTGCCATCCGTAGGTCTCTGCCATCTATTTCCATTATTCTAATGCACTGCTACTGATGACCTGATCTCACAAAATTAACAGAGTGAAAGGCAGAAGCAGAGAGATAAACAGACAGAGAGAATGTGAGGTATTTGAGAAAAGGATTTTTTGTCCTGATCATCTGGCCTTAGAAATGTAACATTTGATAACTTTTCACTTTCAGGTTTGTTAGATTTAGTTTTACATCTCTCTCTCCATCCTAAGTCAGAACTGGTGGAGGAGAGAGTGGGAAAAATTGCATTCAGGTGCACATTTTCGGTCAAAAATATTCATCTCCATTCTCTTTTGCTGCACCTCTTCTTGCCTCCATGTTTTCTATGTGTGTGTGTGTGCATATGTGTGTGATCTTGAGAGAATGGGCTGTTGATTCTGGTCTGGTCCTTGGCTCCCCGTCTCATGGTCTTGGCCCAGGTCTGATCCCTGTGATTGGATCGCAGGGCTTTTGTGGTGGCTGATGGGACAGAATTAAGCCAAGTGGCACACAGCGAGCACGCTCCATGGCGGGCAGATGGACGGAAAGTGAAAGAGCTGTGATTTCTCATTGTGTCCCACCGTCTTTTGGGGTGTGTGATACCCCCAGAGCACATCTTCCATCCAAGAGCTCTGTTCTCAAATCAGTGGCCACTGCTTCCTGGGTCCAGAGACACGCCTTTCCAAGATTTCATCTTGGTATCAGACCACAACTGGGTTGTAAGCAGCTTAGCGAAGAATAATGTAGGGCAAGTTATGAATGCTCAGTTTTTGTCTAAGGCTTTGTCAGGACAATACAATACAATTATTTCACATTACTCCAAGACAACAACTGAATTTTTCTGATGTTGCCCTGTAAGAATTTAAACTTAATTACATATATGTTCTTATTACTCATAGTTTAACCCACATAATTTTAAAACAATGACTTATTATTCATATTAAGTCATCGGATCAGTGCACTTGCAGATGTGACCAGATGTTAATAATGCACTTTTATGCTCATGAGATTTAGGAAGTAAACAGATGCCCAAGATTTATGTTTAAACATATCCCCCAAACCGATTAAAAAGACACAGCGGGGTTAAGTGACTGAGGCAGTGAAAGTTCCCACAGATCATATTTAACCCCTTACCTTTGGAGCTACCCTTTGTGACAAACCGCTGCAGCTTAGCCTCAATGGGATTTGCACCACAAGTGTGTATAATAGTTATTTGACCCACTGCCTGTCCTGTGTATACATGTGGGTGAGTGTGTTTTGGTGAATTTGCCGATTAGAGCAGATTACTTACACCCATATAAAAACAGGAATTAGTTCCCCAATAAGAACTGCTTAAAAGGCTATAAAATGTCAAAGATAATCATTGGGCCAAAGGGAACATCACACATCGGCTCACGTTAACACACACTTAACATTGCATGTTAAACAGGAATAAATACCTTACCGCTCTTTTTTTTTTTTGCCCTACCGCCCCTCCTAAAATGATCAAACTGAGCTTTCAGCGTCTGCGCTTTACTGCTCCTCTGATCTGGACATTAGTGAGAGGGCTTTGGAGTTTCAATTTCAGGGGGAAATCCGGCAAAATGCCCAAAAGGCATGGAGGTGTAGCGAGGAAATATGGACAAAGTGCTTTCCTTCAAGTCCATACTGTGTCTGTAAATCTGGCAAGTCCACTTGTCTGATTTTTCTAATGGCAAGATAAAGAAACAGGGACGCGGAGTCAGCACTAGGGCATGGCATCCTCAGTGAGGGCTGAGTGATCTACTTAGAAGGACCATGGCAGGCCTGGCCAGCCGAAGCCAGATAGATGCCTGAGCAGGTTGGCAGGGGACCAGGCAACCCTTTAAATCTGCTACTATGGCTAATCTCTAATCTGGAGATTTATTCTATCTGCTCCCCTCTGTTTCTGTTTCTCTTTCTCTCTGCTTCTGCTCCTCCACTGCTATAAATGGAGCAATCTGTGAGTATTTCAAAAATGCATTTATCTCCAAAATGTGTTATTAAAGACTATCTAATTCCCAGCATATCTCTCAACTACTCCAGCCCCACCCCAAGCTACAACCCCCCCCACACACACACACACACTCCCAGTTTTTTGCAGATGGTCACATAATGCACAATCAGCCAAACAAGACGGCTGATTTTTTGGGGAGGAATGTTGGACTCCCTTTCCTTTGGAGGGCATCCTTGGTGGACAGTGCAAGCAAAAAGCCATTAGACGGCTGTTTGCTCCGTGCCAGCACCAGTCACAACACATTCTGAATCTTCCTTTAACTGACCCAACATCTAGCCCAAAAGTGCAGCAAGAAAGTCTAATCATGCATTAGATTCTGTAGCTGGAAAACAGGATGGCATGCACGTGCAAATTTTTAAAAAACGACTTGCACAGTCTTGTTAATAAATCTTCGACCTTTCAGTGGCCATTTTAGCTATTCTGTTGGATTCTTTTTTCCCCTATGAGTCCTTCATTGACAACAAATCCAAAATTCTACCTGAAGCACCCAACAAACTTGCACGATGAACAATCTCTGTGCGATATTCAGAAGTGGACAAAGATCTGCTGTTTCTCATTGAAATACATGCAGTCCCGTGTTTCTATGCAACAAAGTTCCGGCAATTTTCTTTACATATTGTCCTTCGAGTCTGGATTCACTTTCATTAGTCCCTCCTCTGAATGCGCCGCATTCACTGACACTAATATACTGCAGGTCAAGAGAGGAAGGGTCCTTACTAATGTGCATCTTCTTCTGAGCTCTTCCCTGAGAAAAAAACAATGCATCCCTCCTCCCTCGTTCCAGCTTCTCCATACTTAGGCCCTCGCAGCAATTATGCCCAATCACAGGGCCTCAATAGGAAGCAACCAGGGCTTGTTTGTGCCTCTGCGGTCATTAAGAGGGGGGTGAAGAAAAGAATTAATGACTTAATTGAAGAGGAGAGAAAAGGGGGAAATCACACAGACTCTGGGAGCAGAGGGGTATGAATGGGGTGCCTGGAACGCTCCTGGAGCAGGGGATTGTGGGATTGCTGAAGTGTGTCAAGATTTTGGTCGTCCTCCAGAGCAGATGGTGGCTTGTCGTTCACATACCATCTATTCTGCTCTTTGTCAACCCGGAGCGGCTTCTTTTGTTCCTCCCCATTGCTTTGCAGCAAAAGTTCATGGGCAGAGAGGGAAGGAGGGAGGAAAGAAAGGAGGGGGAAAAAAAAAGAATAATAAACATGATAACAAATCTGAAACAGTGGTCCAGTTTGCTCCAGCTCAAAACAGCCTAAACATCTCTCCCTCCCTTCTGGAGTTTCTGACCAAATCAAAAAGGATGCTGTGTCTAAAGTGTTTCTGTGCCAGGCTTGGCACATTGCCATTCATTCCTGTCTAATGTAGCAGTGTCCCCCTACTGCCAAGCCTCCACTCCTGCTCCACAGACACCTGATTACTGTGGATAAACACACAGGAGGAGATCCCCCTCCTCTCCTCCATCCTCACCAACTGAGACTTCAGAGAGACGCTACCTCCAGGAAATTCTGGCTCAACCTGCTCTTACAATTACCATCACCGTCCAAGATTTCAAACAGATAAAGTAATCAGGAGGAAACTAAAAAAAAAAAAAAAACTAAAAAAAAACAGCTTGCCGACTGTACTGGATTTTTTCCTCTTTGAGTGTGGCACAGAAAACATGCAACAAGGTCAGGCGCAGCCCTGCTACGCCCCGGGGTTGACAGAGCTGATGATGGCGAGCTTTTTAACGCTTTCCCTTTTTCTCTTTTTCTTTCATGTGTCCTGGTTCCTGGAAGCATTCCTTCTGTAAAGGCAACCGAGAGAAAAAAAACAAAAAAACAACTGAGGCTTGTTTGTTTTTGGGAGGGGAAAAATCTCTAGCACCTTTCCAGGGTTGAATAAATCATATATGCTAATGCTAACAATGTATTGGTTATTCAAATGTAATCCTTTTAGATAACAGAGCTGTTTACCCCCTTTTACTACCTCTGATCGACCACTCATAAAAAAAGGAGAGCGTAAAAAGAGAAGAAAGCAAAGGAAGAAGGGAGAGTGTGTGTGACACTCGCAGGCACCGGCCAACGCAACAAAGAACCGCAACAGCGAGATTAGCATGACAGAGAGTACCGGAGCTTCACACGTTAAAACACGACATGAACTATAGCCGCTTTCCCTTAGGGGCCCGATCCTACATGCATCTCTTCTTCCTCCTCCTTCAGTCATTCTCTGTTCACATCTCTGTCATTTCTTTTTCTTCTGAACATTTTCTCACTCTCTGTGCTCTCTTGTGTTCTTTACTCTTTTTTTCCCACCCCTCTGCTCTTTCTCAGTAGACATCTGAAGGGTCCTTCAGCCCACAGGAGATGGAGACTGGTCTTACTGGGGCAGGGGGCCAGTGTGTGTGGGGGTAGCACAGGAGGAGAGGAGAGAGCTCTCTGTCTGGAGGATGGAAGGATGGTTAGGAGTCTGAATGTTGGGAGAGAAGGGCCTCCCATTGATAGATTAAGGACCAGATTGGCTGTACTTGAGGACTATGGCACTCTGTGATAGGAGGTGAGACTGGAGAGGCAGGTCACGCATTAGCATGCGTTTTGTTGTCAGCGTCAACGTCCCAGAGTCCGTTACTCCATTGTATCACTAACAAGCAGGGGGACGTAGAGGAGGGTAAAGCCTTCATTTTGTTTGTTGAGCGGTATTTACACAGTGCATTAGGCTTATGTAAATCTTTCAAACACACAAATGTTGCCACCTAGTTGGGCTACTACTCAAAAGTAGCATGGTGCCAGACTTTGTCTCTCTGTCGCTGAAAACCCTGAAAAAAACTGCAAAATACTAGTGGTGCTGAAAAAAAAAAGATTTTATGACAAACTTCTGATTTCATGTAAATCAAACATGTATGGCTGTGCATATTAGAATAAATTCTGGAAAATCAAGAGAAAAAGTTACATTTTATTATTCAAACATGATTTTTCATAATATATGTGGTTTATGGAAATTGACAGAGTTTGTGTGTCTGTAATTTAGGCACGTTTTTCGAAGACTGAACCGAGACTAACTGAGCAACTTCTCAAACTGGAATTACAGTAATCCAGTAAAGTACAGTAAAATTTACAAACAACATGCTGCATGAACAAATATATACTGCAAATAGCTGCGCTTATGCTGGCTAGAACAATCTGCAGTTAGAAGTTACATAAAATGAATAGAAACTTTGGTAAGTATTTGCCTAATTTCATTAACTTATTTGAGCTTAAGTAAACTATAATATCAGGAAGAGAGCAACAAAAAAGTTACAAACTGCATATGTACATGACGTCACAATTTAGAAAGAGAATAGAAAAATGACAAAAACATCCAATCATGTGTCCCTGTGTTTTATTTCCTGGTTGTGGTTGAAATGGACAACTATCATCCTCAACATTTTATACAATGAAGCAAAACTTGTCTTGTGCTATTTTGAAAGGTCTCAGTTTCCTCTAAAGGATCTTGAAACATATTGTCATGCCAACTCCCATTGATGATACACTTTCATTTGTGGCTCAGTGGTGCTAAGACCACCTGAAGCAAGATTCTCAAGGTGATTCAGAGTGAGGAATGTCTTTGAAGCTCCCTGTAGCTTCTCCTGCCTGCACAGAAGATCAATGCGGCTGTGAAAACGCCAGCTCAATGGAGTTTATCCCCCACAACCCTACCCCCTCTCCTCCTCAACAAAGGTAGACATGAACTAGGTGCAATTAAGGTATTTCAACAGTCACCATAAAACAAAAACCACATGATAGGAGAGCTGTGCCTTCACCATTTCCAATAATCACCTACTAACTTCACACATTGTCACTCAGCTTCAACAAGGTTAAAGATGTGAAGCTGACCTCTTTTAAAAAATGAAAATGTACATGCCAATCACGATAACAGTAAAATCCCACTAAGGGGGCTGTGAAACAAAGTCATTTAAACACTGAACAGACCCTACAGACCCCTCCTCAATTTCCCCTTTTGATAATGATATCAGTAATAGAGTCTTTTGTTTGATAATGAGGGCTGCTATTTCTGATAGGGAATAATAATAAAAATACATAACTATTATAATTTCATCTGTTGGGACTGAATGAATAACAATGTTTCAGTCCAATATTCAGCATCCCACTAACACACACAAATGCTATATGTCTGTAATTGTGGGGCTGATGGTGAAGTGGCCGAGCACTTCGGTCAGCCAGAGAGAACCGCGAAGGTCCTTGGAGTTATTGTCAGTGCTGTAGCACAGACTATTTGGTCTATTAATCATACGCTGTCTGCATCCATCCTTTGATGAAACTGTTTTCATACTAATTGACAGAGGTATAATAATTAAGTTAATGACACAGAGCTCTTTCCGAGTGATTTGAGAGTACATGTTTGTGGCAGGAGGAGTGAGTGACACATGGAGTGAGTGATTAGGAAAAGTTGGAGAGGTTTAGATAACGATTTGTTGTACAAATCCTATAGGTTGGACATCAAAAGGATTCAAAAAACGTCAACACTAAAGCAAAAAGACCAGAAAGTTTAGCTTTTCCTGCTACAACCTGTCAGAATGGGGGGAAAAGAGAAGGAGGAAAAGTTTGTAATAAGCTGACAACTTTCTGCTGCCTCCACCTTCATGCCAAATGCGACTCCAGCTGCAACTGCCAAAACACTGATTCACAATCTGACAAAACTGGATGATGACAAAAAGCACGTTCTTAACTCAAAGCACTGTGTCAGTGCTTGAGATAGAATTTATCTCCTTTGTGGGATGGATGATAATAGGTGAAAACAAAGAAGCGGGGTGTAAAATGCTTCAGCTGAGCGTGATTACAGCTGTGGCCGTCATTAGGCAGCCTCTTTAATGTAATTGATGGAGTGGATTCTCATAGCAGACCTCAATAGACTGGGCAGGGTCTCCTCGTTTGTTTGGACTCATCTGCATTTGGTCTGTGTGTATGTGGGTGTGTTTCGTGTTTATGTCTGTATGTAAGCATGAGGTAAAGCCAGAGTGTGCTGTAATTACGACTTCACACTCTTCAGACACTTAGAGAAAAGAGCAAAACAAAGCACAGTAATCAGTGTGTACATGTACATGTGTGTGCGTGTGTGTGTGTGTGTGTGTGTGTGTGTGTGTGTGTGTGTGTGTGGAGGGTTCGGTACACTCCAAGTGCAAATGTGGTCTTAGTGTCTGTCTGTTCCGGCACACATGCTTATGTGTATGTGTGTGTGCAGTTACTGAGACTCATAAGTGTGTGTGTGTGTGTGTGAGGGAGAGACTGTTTGCATTTGCTCAAGGATCCTGACCCTTCAGAAATGACACGTTTTCTCTATCTACCCCATCCTTTCCCCACACATTAGGTGCTTACAAAAGACAGAGCACTAATGCATCATCTAATTGGCCTAGGCTCCTGCCTCTGCCTCTCCCTCCATCACTCTATTAGCTCAGTAATTACCCATATGCCTCGGCGAGGCGGGCGTCCAGATAATGGCCGCCTCAAGGGCCCTTGAGCGCGGCAGAGAGGGGCCGCAGTCTGTCGCTGCGGGAACAGAGCAAGCTCTCCAAACTATCCCAGCACTGCACTGGGAAAAACACAATGGGGAAGAAGTTTGGCAACAAACCACCCCCCCCCCCCCAAACACGACCCAACCTGCCTATCAACCCTACTTCCCCTTAAAAAGTTAGCAGTAGAGATGGTATTAAAAATGCAAATTGCTGGCTAATATTTCTGTGGTTGAATTATTCTCGTACACTTTTAGTATTTTAGAAGTAAAGACTTTAACTACATCTGTCCTTCTCCGATGAACCAAGGACCCCGTCAATGTCCACACTGAAGAACTCAATTCATTTAAATCTGTAAAGATTTGAACTCTATGGGTGTTCAGATTGATCCTGGTGGATAGAACTGGTCTAAATCTAGCTCATCACATGTTTGCCATGCAGGGAACCCATGGCACAGCATTCAGCATTCAGGTTATCCATTCAGTGCTGTTTGCAAATATCCAAGGTAGCAAAACAGCAGACAAACTCTTATTAAAAGTCCTAGAACTTCTGAGATAATTGCCATAAAACTGTGGTTAAATGTTCTAAGCAGGAAAATATCACTGCCACGGGTTTAGTGGTTTTCAAAGATTCATCATTTTATCTAACATACAAGCTGTATTATGTTGTGATGTAACAGGACATCTTGATTTCTGCTCATCAAAGTTGCTTCTGGGACTTCTTTTTACAGTTACAAACTTTAATCCCACATTGCTGTAAACAAAGGAGACAAAGGAGGGTAATGTCATAATTGTGAATACAAACGTTTAGTACTGACAAGTTCTATCTTGTTCCACCAATTATAATTAGACTCATGAATCTAAAGCATTGGGAACATAAAATGCTTCAATAACATTTCAGTTGATCACTACCTTTCCCTCCTTTTCTGATCAATCTATAAATTTGTAACATGTATCACTGATTACATAAACATACAGTTTGATACCGTTTTCCATTGTAAATAGAAACACATTAATGATACATCCTGATACTCTTTCTGTACTACCTGAGCTGAGCAGGTAGAGCCAATACTTTAGACATCTGTAGGTGTAAACGATGTCTACAGCATCCGACACCACTAACACACTTCCTTGTTCCATAAAGTTGTTTGACAGTCCAGCTGACAATAAATACCATGAATCCTGGGTATCTCATTTCTGCTTAAAGACTGTAGCTATTTGTGTGCGTTTGTTGCAAACAATAGAGCATGCTTATAAATCACAAGTATTGATTCACAGATCAATCTTTGTTTCTCAACTGGCTAAAGCTGACTTCCATAGCACTTAGTCATTATTATCACTCTGTGAAGACATTTAAACTCCTCTGAACTAAAAGCCTGTATGTAAACCATTCACTGCAATGAATGGAATAGCAGGAGGATGCTCGGGCACATATTCCACTTTTATTTGGCTTGATGGTGTTGCGTTAATGTAAAAAAAAAGATATATAAATTCACTTTGTTCATATATGACATTTAATACACTGGCAAGTTTATTTATACAGCTACATTTCATGAATAAAAAGCATTATAGGAGCATTATAGCATATAAAATAAATAAAAAAGAGGAGGTAATTTAAAATCAAAAGCAAGAGAAAATGAGAACAAAAGGAAAACAAAAACATGATCAAGTTGGAAAATTCAAAACTTGAAGGAAACGGTGCAGATTTGGACTTTTAATAAAAACTATGTACAGTAGATGCAGCAGAGAACAGGAGGCTGTTTAACCTGGATGTTTCAGCTAATCTGTAGTTTCCCAGAGTTTGTTGCAGACACGTGTAGCTCTCCGTGTCTGGTTCTGACTCTGGGACCTGATAAGAGACCAGATCCATATGACCTGAGGGGTCTGGTAGGGTCAAAGTGGGTCAAGAGGTCACTGACGTAAATTAGTCCCAAACCAGCTTTATAGACCAGCAACCAAACTTTAACATTTATGATAGACAGGCAGCCAATGTAAAGACCTCAGAAGTGGACTGATGTGGTCTACCTTCCTGGTCTTAGAGAGACTCGAGCAGCAGTTCTTCATCAGCTGCAGTTGTGTCAGTGATTTTAATGGTAGGCATGTAAAGACACTGTTAGAATAATCAAGCAGATGTTCTCTCCCTCAGCCCTTTCCCTCCGTTTTGCGTGTTCATGAGAGACGAAGAGGTGTCTCGATTCTCTTTTGGCCCAACGGGAAGGGGTGGATAAAAATGTTTCTCTCTTTCAGCATAGAGTTTTCGCAGACATCATGGAAAAGGAGGAGTTTTACGCTTTCACTGACTGACTAAAACAAACATGGCGCCGAAAGACTCGTACAAAAAAGTTGCCTTTTCGTAAATAGCAATGTCAAAAATGTTTAACAGTTGTTACCCAAGGTAGTTGTTAATCATGACGACAAAATGTGCCGTCTGCGCATGTTTCTGAAATAAAAGTAGCGATGTCCCAATTTGCATAAAGATTTTAATTGGGGTACAATAGATACATTATACCAATATAGGTACATTTAATTTCTGTACTTATAAGGCTGTAAGCTACAGCTCTT
Source organism: Craterocephalus amniculus (assembly GCA_036024015.1). Taxonomy (NCBI): domain Eukaryota; kingdom Metazoa; phylum Chordata; class Actinopteri; order Atheriniformes; family Atherinidae; genus Craterocephalus; species Craterocephalus amniculus. The sequence goes on along the minus strand of JAVQJG010283379.1, from coordinate 10,884 downwards.
TTTTTTTTTGTTGTATTGTGAGCGCTGTGTTACACGTGCCTTTTAGCAGTGCACCACGAGCACACCAGCCTCCTGATATGGTGCAGGTTACACAGCCAGATGGGTGTCTCCATTCATAGGGCTTAAAACAGGAACTCTTTGCCTTCACACAAGAAAGCATGGACGAGGTTTTCCAGGTCCTGCTGTCCTGCGGTCCTACCTTGATGTATTCTTAAGGTGATAGTAGTCAGACTTTGTGATTCCCTTACTGTGTTTTTCAAAATGTATTCAGGTTTGAGTCCATCACTACACTCATATTTTTGGCCTGGTTGGTGGTTTTTAGGTGTGTAAACTGAAGTTCTGTTGTGACCTTTAATCGTTTCTCTTTGGCTTTAAAGACAATCCTCCCAGTTTTGTTTTTGAAAGTTCAGGCTCATCCAGTCATCAATCGCCTCAATATATTTACCCAGAGCCTGTACTGGACCTCAGTGTGCTGGAGACATTGTAATATAGATCTGTGTGTTGTCTGCATAGCTATGGTAACTGTGAATGGTCAGTTTCCAAAGATAAGCATTTCAGATTTATTTTTATTTAGCTGGCACATCCAGGTGTTGATTTGATTGAGGCACACACTTAAGCTTTGGGACCACAGCCCCCTGATGAGACAGTGATATAGAGTTGAGTGTCATCATGATAATTGTGGTAAAATATTTTGTTTGTTTGATTAATCTAAGTTATTAGAAACTGAACAATAGGGGCACAAACTGGAGCAGGAAACTCATGTCATTCTTGTTTAAATGGATCTACAATTACCACTTCTTACAAAGCAGTCATTTTTATTAAATTAAGATTCTGATCCATTCATAACAGGACTACAGTTTGTTGCACAATTTTCCAGTCAGTCTAACTGGATGTTAAGGTCAAGAGTATGAAGGTAACTGTGTGCCAAAATGAACAAGGTTGTAGATATGAAGAGAACATTTGTGGAATACATTGTGAGAACTTGTGCTGCAAAAGTCTGTACTTGTTTGTCAAAATCTGCTGTATTAAAAATCACACACACTGAATTCAAAGTGACAGAAAAAACGATGGACCTCATGAAACTTGTTTGATTTTCACCTGCAAAGGATTTTCACACAAACATGTTTTGAATGTAAATGCACAGAAAATATTTCCAGATGTGTAGATTTCTGTTTACAGAAAAGAAATTACACAAAACAATCCATAGTTATTTTTTGTGTGCGCTAACTTTGCATTATAACCTAAACCTGGTAATTAAATCGACTTAAATCTCCTGTTGTATGTGGACAACTGTGCTGTCGCTGGAACATACTATGACTTTTGGCACATTCCTGCCAGATGCCAAAACTTTTGACTTGAGTATGCAGATGTGAGATCTTTAAAAAGGATGTTTAACTGTCTCCGCCAGAAGCGCTACAGCCATAAGCCCTTTTTGATACGGCAGCAGTCTGTTGCAACTGGATGTAAACATATGTTTTGTGTTTCAGATGGATCTCTTAAGAAATGGTCGCTGCAAACTGCCTGGTTGATGAGAAGGTGGAGTTACCTATTGACTGCCACCCTGCAGCAGCACTGCAGTGCTGGTTGTGGTTCAGGCTGAAAGGAAGATGGCAGAGATGTAAAACATGCTCTAATGTAGTACTTACAGAAAAATGTATGAATACAGACAGTCATTGATGCTTTTTTCCTGACGGGTCCCCTGTTGATTGATGAAAGTCCTCAGGATTTTGTAACAGATAGTCTACAGCATATTAATGGTTTTAAAAATGACTGGCTCTGCACCAGCAGTAGCTTCAGAACCAACACAAGCGGTGGTGGAATCTTCAACCACAATGGCATCTCATCTACGTAGGGTCACTGCAGACAACTTCAAGGTAGAAAGAAGGATTTTTACTCTTGATTAGATGCTGATTTAGGTTTACAGAGAAATTTGTCTCCATAGTGTTTGTATAGCCTTGCTGACAATGAAATGGCTGGCAATCAGCAAGTTTGGGTCAAATTTGACCTGTTTTCAAGTTTATGCGCATTCAAAAGTATCATTTGATTTTTGAATTTTTTTTGGAATGACATTTGACAGGCACAAAAATAAACAATTTCAGTCAGTTCTGGGGTCTCTACTGGAAAAAATCACAGTTTTGCTGTTTGGGGTCAAATTTCAGAGCGGATACTGGCTGTTCCATGCACTGTTAAAAAGCTATGGGTTCTGTAGGTCAAACATGAGTTAGACGTTCCAAGATAGTAATATAGCTAATAACATGGAGTAAAAAATAATAATATTAAAACATTTTTTAAAATGATGTCTAACAATAGTCTATTTGACTCAAATTGTAATTCTACATCAGTAATTGTCATCCCTATAGAAAAATAATGAGTGAATTTAAACTTTTTTCTAATGATACTAGTGAAAGCCTAATAAAAGGTGTGTTAAGCTATAAGAAAATAACATTTAACTTATATTAACTGTAGACAGACATTACTACATACTGTGTCAACTATGAGGTGAAAACATGAATGAATTGCTGTTATTTGAGTAAAGCAGCTTTCAAATGCATTGCAAGGGTTAGAAATCCACAGATGTCACTCCAAAAGTCCCTAAAAACTATAATGAATTTTGTTTGTTCATTCAGCATGTTGTAAGCATATTAGTTCAAACTAAAATTCTATGAAATCAAAGCTCACAAAACAGACCATATACACCCATAGGTGGAAAACCAGCATGTTTTATATTCAATATGACTCTATTTTGCACTGTTTGTTAAAACAGCAAAGCAAATAATAATTCTGCTAAATTCCCAAAAGCTATCATTTTTTCCTTCTATTCTGAAATTCTTCTCAATCTTGCATCTTTTATAAACAAAAGTGATAATTCTCCAATCTTAAGGTTTTTATCCTCTTAATTAAAATCATATAATCAACCACAGAATAGAAGAAGCCACATTTTCATCACCTCCCAAAGAAACACTTTCCAAAAGAGTACAAAGAGCTTCTTAAATAATTCCCTGGCTCTGCACAGCATATAATATGGATTACATTTCTCTCTCCACCTCCCACTCTTTCTCCCTCAATCTGGGATATGGTCTCATCCATCTATCCTACCCAAGGCAGATTTTGTGACACTCAAGCTGACTGGGCAGCATTATCTGTTTTTAAAATCAGATAAATATATAAATAAAGCATGCAGCAGTAATGCTAATATATGTCCTAAGAGGGTCTAAGGCTTCAGATCTGTGGACTTAATCTGGATTTTGGGAGGTATCTTCCCTTGGTCGTCAGAGATTTGTGAGATCACTGTCAGTCCTGGGCTGGCTGAATTATCTTTGCGCATTGTGTTAATCTGTTGGCATGCAGATTGTGGTGGACTAAGGTTCAAGTGGGAAGGATTAGGGGAGATCTGAGCAAAGCTGCTGCAGGCTGCCTTCTCAAAAACGGTCCATGCACTAAGGCTCCTGTGTGTTTTTTTTTTTTTTGCACACTGACCAAGGGGACTACTGAAGCATGGTCTCTCCCTCACATACACACTCGCACACAAATCGCCTTCATTCCACCCTCTACATTCTAGATAATTCCCCTCTTAAAATCTCCCCTCAGACCAACCACTGCGAATGCAGGACCCAAAATGCAAAAACCAGTGGCCGTGCCCACTCCACAAATCCCAAAACCTTTTAGAGCTACTTGACAGAGAGAAATCCATCTGGAGAGGATATCCACCATCCATTACTTAGAGACTAATGTCTAGTTTTAACTCAGCAGTATTTATTTACATCAAAACATCTAAATAAAGCCCATTTTATACCCACTAACTCACCCCAGTAATGCCTTATTATAAAGCGTGTAACACATAGTCAGAACATGGGAAAGGTTTGTAACTTTGTTAATTGTATGTTGTCAGTTCAATAACCTAGCACTTTATGTCAGACCCTCCATGATTATCTCTGGAGAGTGATAAAATCACTTCAGGTAAATGAGTGATTGGACTGGAGGACCGCTGAAGTACAACTTAGCAGTCCTTTAGCAGCTTCTGTTTGCTAAATGGAGCCATGGAGTTGGGAGGATGAGGAGGCTGGAGAGGTCAGAGGGGTCCATATGGACCAGCAATTGGACAACTCTCGGAGGGACGAGCAACCAATCACGTTCTCTACAAATCCTCAACCCCGGGACCTGGAGATACAGCCGTAGAGCCAGGATTTCATTTCAACCAATCACTTGGCTTCAGTGAAAGCTAATTGAACAATTCTAATCTCTCAAACAATTTTATTTGGTTTAAGTTCTTGATAACAGAAATAACAGTGTTGAAGGTGCTCTTGTCTTTATGGAAATGCTTGGGGGGGAAAAAAACTCTTTATGTTGAGTTGTGAGGGACAAACAGACGCTCTGCCTCTAAGAAACGTGGCAGGAAACAAAAAGCAGCCAATACGTATGTATATAACGTACATATTACAGACTAATGAGGGTATTTTCTAAGACACAAAAACACGCAAATGAGAACTTATGGCTTTATCTGCACAGTTTAATCAACCAATGTCTTCCATTGCTCAGTCCAGCTTTATTAAAGACTAGAATCTTCTGGCTCTTTCTGCCTGTATTCGTAGAGTTAATAGGTCTGTGATATGGTAATTGCCTGGTACGGGAGGAAGGAGACCAAAAAATTTTAATTAAGGAGAGAATGTTTTTCTTTCTTTTTTTTTTTTTTGCTGCCCTCGATTCATTTGTACTCCAGCCTTTAAATTATTTGTCAGACATCAAGACCTAAGGAACAGTCGTTTTGTCATCTCTCCAATTAAAACAAGCAGTCAGAGAAAGTCACTGCCTAATTTCTTCTTCTGATGGGATGCATGAATGAGCAAAAGGCATGCGAATAAAACCCGATGGGCTGTGGCAACAGGACTCCTTGATTGATTCTTGTCCGATATTATTTTTTCACAAACGTAATTAGGTTCAAACTTGGATGCATAGAAGCTCCTCTGTGTTGCTTTAGTAATACTGTCTTTTCCAACATTTTCCCAAACAAATAGCCTACTGAAAATAAAAAATATTCATTACAAATGAACTGAAAATAGAACAAATATGAACAGAAACATGCAAATCTGGTAAAGAAGTTGCAAAAAAATACCAAAAAAGACAAAAGCTTGATTAGCATTAATGTTCAATAATAAAAGAAGGAGTATTCAGACAAGAGAGGATCTTATTAGCTGGAGAAAAACATAATGAGACAGACCATTCCTCAGCCGCCTAAGCCTCAGGATTACTCAACCTTTGGTGGAGGAGAAGAACAATGTGGCTTTTAAAGACTATTCTGGAGAGAAGCTGTTTGACAATTATATGCCTCTAAGCTGTTTAATAGGTGTTCAAGAGAGGTCTTTAAGATCCTTATTCAGGACTAGAGATCAGCGCTTTACACTTCTCAGAGTGTGCGTCTGTGTGGTGTGCATGAGAAGGGCTTTAGGAAGAGCCTGCCATAAGAAAGAGAGAAATGACAGAGTTTTAAGCCTCCTAAGCAGATCAGTGTCTTTGTGTGCGGTCAACAGCGGCACTTGAAACTTCGACAGCCCCAACTGTCTGAAGCTAAATTTATCCTTTTTGTTGCTTTTGTGAAGAGATGAAGAAAAGGCTGAAGAAGGACATTTATGGAATACTTAAAACTACTTTTTTGTGTGTGTCTTGTTGAAATATTTTGCTGCAAAATGTTACATATCAAGGGATGACGGTCCACAAAACCGAGGGAACAAGTAAAATCTGAGATGTAAAAAAAATTTATAAATAAAAATCCAGACTAAATTTAGCTAAAACACAAATGAACAAAATAAATGTTAACCGCTTCTGACCTCTTTTGACTTCTTGAAGCAGCTTGTTTGTATTTACCGATAGATTTTATGAAAAAGGAAACAGTAAATAATCTGTTGTCCCAAACGACTTTTAATCACCCTTTCAAATATTTGCGCCGTCGTTTGTGTGGAGTCGTGTCCTTATGGATTTGAGATGGCCACAAACAACAGGAGTGAAAAAAAGGCACCGCCAGAAAAAAAGATCAACAAACAGACGAAGCATAGAGACAGAACAGTTTGAGGATGAACGCTGCTAATCCTGACCTCAACTAATGCTAATGCAAATGCATGTTTATCAAATATGTAATCAACATTAGTTAGAAAAACAAGGGTCTGTCAGCACTCTGCTCTTTGTTCCGTGATTGTGGAAGAGGGAGATTAAGATGGGCTTTAGTGATGCTCAGATGAAAGAAGGAGAGAGGGATGGAGGGATGGCTGGGTTCACTTATGCTCATTGTTGAGTGAAGTGCAGCACCTTTGCAGCGTAATTTGCTCCTCTTCATCGATTGAACTGAATGTATCCATTTAGTGCTTATTTTGACACAAGATTTTGATTCAGACTTTTCTCAAGAATTAATCTAAATTAGTCTTTTTTTTTATTTTGCAGTTTTTTATTATAGAAATGAGATACATTTTCTTCCACATTAATATTCTTTTAAACAGTGTCCACTCTGTTATCTTTACATGAATATTTCCACATTTTCATTAACATAAACTTTCTTTAAAAAATAAGCCTGTTTGCAGAGATTACCTGGTTTGTTTGAGTCATAAAACCTTGTCATGTAAGGAATAATTTAATTGTTTAAGGTGTTTCTTTAAGATTAATTTCTTGTTCCAATATTGAATTGTTGATTTATTTCCTGAAAGTTTAATTAATACTTCTGACAAGTGACAGAGTAGCTGTCTGTGATTTCACTGTCTATTTCTGAGTTAAGGTGAACAGCTGTAGCGTGTAGCCTTTAATCTTTTTATTATTTTATTTTGCATCTATGACAGAGTCCATGTAAGGTTCAGTTACATGCTTTGCTGTCATTTCTATGCTTTCTCAGCTCACCTGTCTGATTGCTCTTTCTATATATAGATAAAAGCAAAACGTTGCTTTTAAGAAGTAGCTACACAAATAAATCTATACAAATTGCGGAACAGTTGTTAAGTTGCTGATTCATTGCAGGTATTGTTAATATTCATTTTTATGCTTCGGTCATGCTTCTACAATCTTTTTGTTGGGGCATCGTAAATGTGAGTCTGCATGTTACAGCACTTTCCTGCCACTTGGAAGCAGTCTGAGAAACATGTGGAACAATATGAAGTTTGGAGTGATACTCAGCATCGAACTACAGAAGATTGTTCATTGTTGCTGTAATGCTTTTCTTTTATCCATGTGTCTTATCTGCCATTAAAAGTGCTTCATTCACTTCACTTTGTTATGAATTTAATTATCAGCCCTTCCAGGCTCAAACTAAGTTTTAACCATATAACAATCAACCTCGCAAAGAAAACAAATTTTGTTATTGGGAAGGTTTGAAGAAGAAACTGATCAAGATCCTGCACTCGTTATTATTGGGAGCAACACATTTAGATGAATCCATTTTCTCATTGTTTTATCGTGAAAACAAGATAATTATCCTGTTATCACAGGAAAGCAATAATTTTGACCGCGAGATAACGAAAAATCTCGTTATCACGACATCTAAACGTGCGTTTTCCCGAGATAACAAGATAATTATCCCTTTATAACGAGATAACGATAATGAAAAAAACTTGTGAGCATGACCGCTCTCGGCTTCCGTATAATCTTTAAGAGTTTACAGTATTTAGTTGTAGAATGCTAGTTAATGCAGCTCTGCCTCTGGCTTCACTGCCTTTGTTAACAAGTCAAGCTTCTGAGAGCGTGCGGTTCTTCCATGAAGAAGGGAACGAGCAGAGCAGATAGTAGCTGAGTCTGATATACATTTCCATATCTCCATTGAATCTTTGGAGATAGGACTCGTTAAAAATGACTGGATGTTTTTTTTCAGTCCTGTCCATGCCACATGCAACTAAAAGCTTTTAATTGATAGGCTGCAATTGGGGTGTAAAGGGTATTTTAATCAATATAAAATGTTCCTGGAAAACATCTCCCACCTTACCTTTTATACTTTTCTATCCAGCCACAGTTTAAAAGAGTCTAAAACTTCGACTCATGTAAAAAGCAACACAGCTTCCTTTCATATGTTGACCTGCATGCTTTCTGCTTTGTTGCTGCTTTTTGTCTAATTTCCAAAGTGGCTGTCAGTGATCATACGTCATACAGAGCACTTTTTCCATTAGAATGTTTACAGGACGACACAGGAGCCCGACTCTCACCAGTTTGCGTTTCCCCAGGGCCCTCGGAGAAACGGAGGTAACCTATTTTCTTTGGCAAGGTTGAGCAGTCATGTGGAGACTGTGTTTGTGTTGTTTGATTGCACTACTCCTTTAGGGCTCTTTACCTTGCAGTCTCCATAATTTTTTTCCTCTGTAATCTCCCCACTTATCTTTTTCGTCGTGGACGCTTTCTCAGGTTATGTCTCTTTAACTGCTTCTTTCGTGTCTCTGTGCTTTTTTCCTCCTCTGTGACTCTGAGAAAAAGGATGTGTGCTGTTTGTTTCTCCTGTTGGTTACAGAGTTTGTTTCGGTAAATCAGGTCATTAGAAGACACTCTGCCCTCACCAAAGGCATTTGTTTGGCATGCTGCAATTTTTTCTACCATTCTCTTCTAAGTATAAATATAAATCTTTGATGGAATAGCCAGATGCTGGGATCATTAACTTGTTATTAAAAGATTAGAAGTGAAAAATCTCTTCCCATGTTCATTTTCAGATCGCGGTGTGAATTGCAAATTCTATCCAGGCTGCAGACGCGAGAAATGTATTTATTCTTGATTGCTCACCATCAGATGTTATCTCCTTCGTTACTCTATCCTCAGCTGATTCCTCCCTGAGATAAAAAAAAGCTACACACACTTTTGTCGACATTTGCTGTTTTGAAATTAGCACTATAAATAAATTTGACTCGACTTGATGCATCGGTGTATCTTGCAGCGCGGTGACACCTCCAGGTGAGCCTCGGGGGCCTTTGGGTCTGTTCCCTCCGTGGCACGATGCCAGACACCCGATGACACCTGTGAGCCTTGGCAGAGCTCCTGGTTTACAGTAGCTGTTAGCAGTCTTTTATGTCAAACAAAACACCAACACAATGTGCTCTCTCTCACTATACCTCAACAATCCCCCCCACCCCTGAATGACTCCAGCCCACTTTCTCTTACACTCAAAGTGGCTGCCGCTCTTCCTGCAATCATATGCCACTGTAAACACTGTCACTGAATCAGTCTTTTTCTCACCATGTCAACGGGTTTTAATTATCAGTGAATGTCAGGGATGTCTGCTAGGTCCACCTCATCCCTCTCCGAGCCAAACCCATTTCTTGTGTTGTGTAACACCGTTCTCCATTGTCTGAGCGCACTCATAAACATACTTCATATGCAGCATCTCTGAAGTGTATTCCATTGTTCCTCAAGTGGCGAGGCGAGTGTTGCTCCTCTCCAAATGGACATTGGCACATCTCCTGAAACAATACGTTTCCCCCACGCCACATCACTCACATGTGTTTAAAAACGCCAGACCTTGACCACTTACGCCTGGAAAGAAAATTACCTGAGCACAAAGCGGGAGCTCTTGTCTACACCCTAAAACACACCATAGCACTCTTGTGATTGCAAGTGGAGGGTCTATTATAAACAATTATTTTAGCCCTTCACGGACAGTTTGGTCTTTTTGATCCATTGTGTTGTTGAGTGAAGAAGTACAGGCGGTAATCAGTGGAGGAGCCGTACGGTCAAGGTAAGGCTGCCGGGTGATCTAAACACATACATGGGAGGGAGAGGGAGGGTGCAAAGACTCAGAGTGTTTGTGGATGCTCTGTAAGGATAAAGGCTGTGTAGAAAAACAACCACAAAAATGCTTGGATTGGATGGCAGGTGTTGCTTAAACTAATTTAATCTCATTTCTCCAGTTTAGTATTAGGAACAGTTTATTCAGTTAGCCGTATGAAAAATATTTCTAACTTTTACTAACTATATCTTTATCCCTACACTCTAAGCCCAGTTTAGTTGAGTCTACTTAAAAAATTTGAGGAAACCGGTTGCCTTAAAAAATTTAAGTAATGTATGATGAAAACTTGAGTGTATTTAACTTGAACTTTTAAATGAAGTGAAATAGCTTTTTTAAGTACAACACACTCAGTCATGTGTTAATGTTACTTAAAAACTCCTGCATTTCACTTTAATTACACTTAATAAATAAAGTCCACTCAACTTAATTCCAAGTTGATCTGAATAAAAATGATTCACAATATTACCTTATTTGGATATTCAAAATTTTAGAGTACAGTCAGTTTTCTTTTGAGTATGACATGGGCTGAAAAGTCAGAAAATTGACCAGATGTCAGGGATACACAGCTAACAAGAACAAAAAGTAGCAGAAGAAGAATCATTATTCTTTTTTTACAAATATATACTTACAGAGGAAGTTTTGAAGAAAACAGAGTCATCTCCTAAGATAAATGGCAGACATTGAAGGAAAAGGCACCAAATTACTGTTGGGTCCGATGTCTGAAAGAAAAGAAAATATAAACTGTTTGATAGAAGAAGTTTTTCTCTGCTCTCCGTGTCTAAGCAAATATTATTATTCACATCAACTCAAATTAACTAAGTTTTATCACCATGAACACCAAATCTGAGCTAAAGTTCAGCTCCTTTGCAGAGGAGCAGAGGAGGCTTGCTTGAAATGGTCAGGCCTGTTTAAATACGCATTAAACGGAAAACCCAAAATGATTAACTGTTTTCTTCATCTCTAAATTAATGCTCATAAACATCTTACTCCTCAAGTCTTGATATTTTGTCCTTCAGTGTTCTGACATGCTAACATGTAAGGTGTTAGAAGATTTTTTTTTCTTTCTAACTCATTTAGCAACAGAGTTAATACATATCTCTCTAGCCTTACATAAACACTGTTAGAAAAAGACAATGGGGATAAAACTTACT